>OX104124.1:35410682-35576655 GCA_944474755.1 Limnoperna fortunei | reverse complement strand
TAACGCGAACGTTCTTTGGTTGTCATGGATACATCTGCAATAAACAAACATTTTTCATTGTATATCACGGTACAAGAACGATAACTATACGTATGAAGCCATGTTTATCTTTTTGTAATTAGACAAAAAAATGCTTTCCTAATGTCTCTTGCAATGGATTGCAGTTTTGGTACTGGCTGTTGGTACCAAATCTTGGCACGCTCGTATTTCATCAAAGAAAGAAATATTTCAGAGCAGATTTTATTTTGTGTTTTAAAGACCAATTGTTGTACTACTTTCGAATAATAAGACAACTGTTGATCAGCGAGATAGAGAACTAAGCGTAACTCTGTCTGGTGCGGGAAAAATACAAAGTTGTCCGCGGATGGAACAAGCGCTCGTTTTTCACAAGAAACAAAACCTAACTCAAGAATTATCCGAGAAACAATATTTTAAAGAATTCGAAACAAGACAACTCCAGCCCTTTTTTTTGCAAACTCCCTGCATCCACACGGGAATTAAATTGGTAATGTCTAAATGTAATCCTTATGAAATAGTTCGCTGCAACTTAAAATTGTTTTGAAATAACCAATTCTATAAAAAAGCTGATTAGACCCATATACATGCAACGTCCTGAGAAGTAAGATTCTTTATAATATCATAACCCATTGCTCTAATTTCTATGTGTGTGCGTTTTCCGTATACTAAATGAGAATGAACAAATCGTTTAAATCTGACACCAAGATGTAGATGTATTGTTAATCTTTGTTATATTTTAACTGGTACATTTATCTACTGTAAAATTAATAAAACCGGCAAGTCACTTGGTTACAGAATTTAAGCCAGACAGTCACGTGGTTAAAAACGTCGAGCCGGCCAGTCACGTGGTAACAACAATAATGTTTTAATATATGCAGTATTTCATGCACTCTCTGTTGACATTTTAAAACAAATGTTATGACCTTTTCTTACCTCAAGGTGGCGGATAAGGCAGGGGGTGACTGCATAAACCGGAAGAAAATTGCGAACAAAAGGAGCGGCAGGAAAAGATACAACAGGTAACAATCTGATTTACACCGTCCAATAGTTGCTGTCATCCCTGTCCTCTCATTTAGTTTATGGAAACAGGAACAATTTGTGTAGGTCTAAAATAATAGCAGTATGATAAATCATAGTACGAATGAACGTAATAACAAAATACCGATCACCAAGGAAACTAGAAAACTGTCAAAAAAGGCAATCTACAAATCAAGGTCCAAGAAACCGACAAACTTAAGAAAGCAATAACAGTTTGCCTAGGTGTGAAACAACAATATTATGTGACTAATTCATGTAGTGGAAAAACACAAATTCAATTTGTTAAGACTCTCTACTAATTTTGTTAATTTTTTAATGTGTATAGCTCTTCCACCTTAAATTTAACTTTGCCAGCACCATATTTATACAGAATCTTGTCGCGTCCACGTTCTCCCAAACGGTCTTCCCCGCATTGAAAACTTTAAACAGAGAGCCGGCTTCCAGGGTAAACACGAACTCTAAAAACAGCAGTTTCATTTGATAAAATCTTAGATTATATGAAGTAAATATGACAAACAATGTCCAAAAACACCACTAAAAGAGCAAATCCTCCCAAAACATCCACCTGTCAGACAAATGCTAATTTATTAAAATCCATGTGGTAGTTTTTAATACACAAAAGCGAACTGTTTCCAACACAATATAAAAAAATATAATTATAAAACAACTTTTTCATAGCCTAATGTAAGGTAACATTTAAGCATTTTAGGCGCCTAAAAGAAAACAGGTTGTCACAAAATGGTGGGATTACGGTACACCTTAGCTTAGAAGAGATTTGCATTAGTCCAGATAAGATGTATTGAACAAAATAATTGCTGTCGAAATGATCTGAAGATATATATATCTCCTATAACAATGCTATGTTAGGCACAATGAAAATAAATTTTGATCTGAAAATCTTATATTTGCATCATTGGTGATAAGAGATTTTGGTCATTACCTCCCCTTTAAGCATTCTCTTTCTACATCCAGCATGGCAAGGGGAGAAATATTGCACCAGTTCTGGCGTACATATTGGTTCATAAAACTCTGTTGAACACGAACAATTGCTATTGCAAGAATGCGACAGTTGTGGTAATATGTGGTTTCTGGAAAAAAACAAAAATTTTGACAAATTTATTTTAAAGAAAGTTGACTTGGGTGTCAATAAAAACTTTAAAAAAACTTATTATCGTCACGTGGTCATAATTGGTCTGCATACCTAATAGAATTAAATAATCCTCTACTAATAATTTTGCTTGCTGGACGTTGAACAACAAACAATCAATCAATCTACTAATAATTTAATCATGTCTTTACAAACAATCGCTTTGATGTGTTAATGGTTTAAGGATTGCGTCTGGTTGGTTTTAATATATTTACGCTGTACCCGATAAACGTGAGATATATCTAAGTAAAGTGCTAGAACACAAAATTACATGTTACTTTCTGGAGACAAATACGTTTTCAGATCCGGCTAATTACATATATTCTTCTCAGCGTATACCAGTAAATATTCTGTTATGTAAATGTTCCTTGTCAAAACTGAAAAGAAACATTTTAGGTCCGACACCATAACATTCTTTACCAGGAGTAACCAAGGATACAGACTTGATACAGACTTGTTTTAATTATCGTCGTGAATATAGCTGAAATACTGCTCGCTGGGCGTTAAGCAAATATTCAATCAATCAATGTATAAATTAAATGAGCTTTATTGTTATTATAAACACGAATTGAAATATTGAAGTCGGTATTATTTTCCGGAAACTGCATATTCCAGCTTGTGTTCTGTGTATTATAAGATTGTCGTCTGTTCTTAATTGCCTATGTACTGATTTTATGGGAAATAATAGACGTGGAGGAATATTTGTGTCTGTTTGTGATCTGACCAAATTTATCTCTTGCTGGTTAATAGTAAATGGTTATATGGTGGAGAACCCGACACATCTCTCGCTAGATACTAACAAATGGTTAAATGTATGGTTTGAGAACCTGAAATTTACCTCCCCCTGAATCCTAATAAATTGTTATAGTGTATGTACTTACTGTGATGTGTTGTACTGAATATTAACTCCTGCAATGGAGTCCTGTGGACATCGTATCCAGACAACTGAATCCAGAAGTAGGGCAGCAATACAAACAATAATATTCAGTCGTAACATTCCTTGAATTTTTAGCTTCCATCTTTTACAAACTAATCCTCCAATGAACTGACCTCCGGCAGCACCGGGGACGGCCATCAGTCCTAAAATAAGAAGAAGAAAAGATCCAACATACCAAACAGACAGTATATTTGATGCTAATGACCCGCTCGATACGACCACATAGCATGAAATAATCATAAAGTTACGGCACCTCAAGTACAAATACTGTTGACTGAATACTTATGCCCCCTAATCGTCTGATATATTAACCGTCAATTGCATCGTTTTTATCATATGCTTTGTTTAAGAATGCTTTTATAAGTGTTCTTTTATGATAGACGCCTGCTAAGGCTGGCTTCGAATTTCAGCAGTATTTCATAATATTTTTTTATATTTTCTTAGGATTATTTGAACTATTTTCATGCTTGTGGTAAAGATTGTTTAATTAAGAAATGCATTTTCATTGGTTTTAAAACATGTAATTGCTTAGAATAGATTAGTAACGCATATTTCGACAATTGTTTGCTATTGCAATAAGTTTTAATGGCGGGAGTAAGTTGATTCATCAGGCTTGAACAAGAAGTCCACAAGCGTGGAACTTTTAACTTTAATGTCAAGTTGGTTGAACATTTTTTGTAATCGAGCAATATGCAAAACGTTGCTACTCTGAAGAAAATACCTCCAAGCATCGATGCCCATGATGCTGTCACTCCAAACTGATTTTGTATAAGTTTTGGCATAAATGTGGCAAATCCAGAAGTGGCTAAGCCTTCTCCTGTTCCGGCTAGGGATATCAACATGAACGTTGGATTTGATATTATACCCCACACTGCTTTTGGAAAATCTCTTATACTGCGATTGTTGGAATCTTTATGTATCAAATCTTTTTCATCTTTTCCACCATGCACTTGTGACACTCGTGTTGCTCGAACGTGTTTGGCAGCTAAATAAGATGAGTTCATATTCAATATGCCTTTATTATTTCAAAAATGTATACTAACAAATACTGTCATCGGTGGTCTGGTCAAGTGTTTAAAGTAGTGAGTCAACATTGATCACATGCATGTAAATAATGAAGTTAATTGCCGGTTCGACTCTCGACTCTAATCTTAATTGACATGGATTGCCAATTTTTCCTACCGAATGTGAGGATTTTCTCCAGATACTCCGGCTTCCTCCCCTAATAAAATCCTGACGCCAAGATATATCTGAAAAATTTGCTGAAACACAGTTCAAACAAACACATATACCAAATAAATGTTTATTGGTCTAGTATATACATTACTTCATCTAGTACATATGTAACTATTTATCAGTAATATTTTTTATCATGTTCTGGGTCATGACATGTTGTGTTATTGACGTAATGTTGTGTCTAGATTGAACCAAACGTCCAACCATCGAGAGTCGACTAGAAATCTATTTTGAAAGTTTTTATAATACAGTAAATTGTATTATAGCTTCAAGATAAAAAACAATACATATTTTTCAGAAAATAATATAGTTGCGTGCAGTTGCAGCGAAATATGCGACAAATGTTCAGCGGTGCCTCGCATTTTTTCACGTTCCTTAATCTCGTGCACGTAAACATGATGTACCATCATAAACAGTTAACCTGCTATGAGTGTCGTGCATCCATAAAAATTATGACATTTGGTCGTAATTTCCAAACTTTACCGATTTATTTTTAAATTATATATTCAATACATGCTACACTTTAACAAAAAGAGCGGGCTTCATTGGCCTAGTGGTCAAGGTAGTTCGTCTACTTTTGATCAATTAGTCTGTCAACAATGAGATTGCCCATTAAGGTAGGGTGTACTCGAATCCAATCTTAATTGACAAGGATTGTCGGTTTTCCTACCGAAGGTTGGGGGTTTCTGCTGGTACTCCGACTCCCCCCCCCCCCCCAAATAAAACTGGACGCCATGATATAGCTGAAAAATTGTTGAAAGTGGCATTAAACACCATCAAACAAACAAACAAACAAACAAACAAACTTAACAAAAAGAGTTTTAAGGTCTATATTTGTACATACTTGGAAGTTCTTTTCCATATCCGAACAATGGTAAGGCAAAAACCAAGAACAACAGGAAGGAACAAATGAATCCTATCCACCACGCTCCAACCCATCTAGGATCATCCGTCGTAAGACCGGAACTGTGAAATGATATGAACTGATTAGTCTAATCATATTTCGTGATATAAGATTATGTGTCAGTAAAGAGAGCTATATAATCTGCCATATTCTGGCTTATTGTTTTGAACAGCCCAAAGCACATCATACAAGTTTGGCAACATGCAACAGAGGGTGCGGAGGAGGGTCTGGGAGGGTCCGCTTGCCAGATGTTCGAAAAAGTTTTTTTAAATAAAGGAACAATCTTTGCCACTTCAGGTGCTTTCCAACAAGGTTTGACGAGTTTGGTATTTCATAATTAATAACTTATGATTAACTTTTTTCTTATTTTTAAAAATTTTAAAACATCAGATATAGTTCTTTGTTGGCTAAAAGATATTTCTATTCTAGGTAACATAAAAATATTATTTATTGAAAAAGGCACATCCACGATCACACTAAACTCACACCCCTCCCCCCATCCCCCCCCCCCCGCATTTCGACATTTTACACAAAATACCGCCTGAAATAACATCAAGCCCCTTTTTCGATCAGTGTTCTTAGTATGCTTTTGTGTGAAAACTGTCTAATTTACACATTATGACTCGAGATCGATCTGCTGATAAGTGTGAATATTAACAAGAAGTCACTATGTGTTATCTTATATGAACAGAGAATCGATTTCTGATCGCAAGTCTTTACTGTATTTCAACGCAACAGACTATGTAAGAAAACGGTTGTCTTTCTTCGAGTAACAATAGCATAATGTTTAAGATGTAGTCATAACCACTTATCTATGTAGTTACCTATACCAGAACGTTATAGAATATTTTGGTTGTATGCACCCGTTAATATTTTAGATGACTTTGTGTTATACTTTTTATATGTTGTGCTGGAAATATCATGACTCACTACGCTCAATACGCTCACTATTAGAGCACCAGTATTTGACCACCTCCTTTATGTTGACTGCTTATAACAAAAGCAGTCAATTCCAGCTGTAAGTATACTTAAGTCTTAAGTCCAGGTAAGTACACGTTTAACATATCGTCAGAGCGGCCCCGAACGCATCGTGTTTTCCTGGAAATGTTAGATAACACGGCCGATAAACACCGTTTTTTATTTGGATAGCTTTCATTATGAACATTCGGTGAATTGACTATTTTATAAGTATTTCACCTGAATTTTAACTTGACTTTAGAAATACAAAAGAACAATTCTTTATTTGTTTTATGCAAATTAACTCGTATAATTACCCATCACTGCCAGACACATGATAGTCTACATTACTCGGGTACTTACCCATCACTGCCAGACACGTGATAGTCGACATAACTCGTGTAATTACCCATCTCTGCCAGACACGTGATTGTCCACATTACTCGTGTAATTACGTATCACTGACAGACACGTGATCATCGACTTGACTCGTGTACTTACCCATCACTTCCAGACACGTGATAGTCGACATTACTCGTGTAATTACCCATGAGTGCCACACACGTAATATTCGACATAACTTGTGTACTTACCCATCACTGCCAGACACGCGACATAACTCGTGAACTTACCCATCACTGCCAGACAATTGATTTCCACATAACTCGTGCAATTACCCATCACTGCCAGACACATAATATTCGACATAACTCGGGTAATTACGCATCACTGCCAGACACGTGATCATCGACAAAACTCGTGTACTTACCCATCACTGCCAGACAAGTGATATTCGACAAAACTTGTGTACTTACCCATCACTGCCAGACACACGACATAACTCGTGTACTTACCCATCACTGCCAGACACGTGATAGTCTACATACTCGTATACTTAACCATAACTGCCAGACACGTGAAAGTCGACATAACTCGTATACTTACCCATCACTGCCAGACACGTGATAGTCGACATAACTCTTATACTTACCCATCACTGCCAGACACGTGATAGTCGACATAACTCGAATACTTACCCATAACTGCCAGACACGTGATAGTCTACATACTCGTCTACTTACCCAATGCCAGACACGTGATTTTCGACATAACTCGTGTTCTTACCCATGAGTGCCAGCCACGTAATATTCGACATAACTCGTGTAATAACCCATCACTGCCAGACACGTGATAGTCGACATAAATCGTGTACTTACCCATAACTGCCAGACACGTGATAGTCGACATACTCGTTTACTTACCCATCACTGCCAGACACGTGATAGTCGACATATATATTTAAAAATTGTCCACCAATTATATATCCTAATGCTGGTCCTAATGTGGCAAAAGCATACAGAACACCTGCAAACATAGAGAGTAAAATGTTTTAAATCTTTCTTCTGAAAGTATCTGCGTTCTGGATTGGCTGATTGAGGTCACGTGGTATTTATATAATTTACACACGGTCAGTAGGAATGAGTTGTTGGTGACAATGAAAAAGTTACACAGAGTATAAACATGATTTTGCTTAAATTCCGATGTTTTAGGACCCTCGGTAGTAGACATACTATATGTGTTAATGAGGCAGTTGCTGACCTAATTACACGATTACACAGTAAGTGCACGACCCGCTCGTCCCATTTACTAACCAATCATGCCTCTGTTACTAAAAATATAGTAACATGAGCTGACTTGTATCAATTGATTCCAATGAATAATATTAAAAGAAATTGAATTTGCAGCCCTGAAATTTAAAAAAAAATGTTATAAAATTTTTTCTACTGCTAGAATATATACTTCTTTAGCCGAGTTTGCACAGCTCTTAAACATCTTAATTATTTTTGTTTTCAGCGCCATCGATGAGTCTGATTCTTGATTTAACTCATTTGTTTGTTTGTTTAAATATTGTTTTAAGCCACTTTTAGCAACTTTTCAGCTATATCGGGGCGTCTAGGTTTTATTGGGAAGGAAGATGGAGTACCCGGAGAAAATCCCAAACCTTTGGAAGAAAAACTGACAATCCTTGTCAATTGGGATTGTATTAGAGCGCACCCTGCCCGATGTGAGACTCCATCCCGCAATCTTAGTGTTAACAAACTACCTTAACCACTACGCCACCGAGGCCGCTTCCATTACTTTGAAGTTTGTGGTATATTTTTCATTACAGTTTGTTTGTTTGTTTGTTTGTTTGATGGTGTTTAACGCCACTTTCAGCAATTTTTCAGCTATATCATGGCGTCCAGTTTTTATTGGGGGAGGAAGCCGGAGTACCCGGAGAAAACCCCCGACCTGCGGTAGGAAAACTGGCAATCCTTGTCAATTAAGATTGGAGTCGAGTACACCCTGCCTGCAGTGAGAATCGAACCCGCAATCTCAGTGTTGACAGACCACGTGATCAATAGTAGACGAACTACCTTGACCACTCGGCCACCGAGGCCCCCCATTACAGTTTGGACTACATGTATATTCATTACCCACATACATATACCACATTTTTTAAATAAATATGAAAAAAACTAATGGAATTAGAATGCAGAATAATAGTGCTTGACCTCGCAATCTTCATATTTCTGAAATGAAAACAGGTGCTTTTGGAACTCTGCCTGCGAATAAAAGTCGTCCAACGTAAACATCCCTTAACTAAGTTCTGCGTGTGAATTAAATCACAGCGAGTCGACACAATAGTAATATAAAATTAAATAATATATCAAATCATGGTTGGGTTTATTGAAACGGTAGAACTTATATCCAGCAATAATACTCCAGTGAGAGATTTAGCCATAACAGATTCATTTACAAACTGTCTTTAATACACCACAGAGACTTCAGTATTGTGTATAAACAATACAAACGAATAGGTAATTAATCACGTCTCCTCGGATTGTGATTATGATAAAATAAGCAATAAAATGTTATTTTTTAAATAATTTTATGTAATATAGGATTCCCCAACACAATTAAGTTTATTTATTTAGTTATTTATATAAACACAGTTTTTCCCCACAATGATTGAAGGCATACATAAACACAAACCATAAACAAAATATATATCATAGAGTAGAATCATGCAATCTTCAAGTCCACTTTCCTCAGTATTGAAGACTTTTAAATAAATGGAACAACAAACTGCAAATGACTCAGAGAGTACATTATATTTATATATTTAACAACTCGACGGGTGTCTAATTAGAGGCTGGCACTGCTTACTCGTCAGGCAGGCACATGAGTGCACCCATGGTTTTTATTGGGTTCAGGTTACTCTCTTTCTGTTTTTGTGTTTTTGGTTTTTGTGTTGCACTGTGCATGTTTGTCTATATCCGGAAAAGTTACCGTCTTCGGACTTTTCGCTCTTGTTGTTCGGTCAGTTGTCTATTCTATTTGTCTTAGAACAGCTTGGAAAATGGTTAGAACAGTAACGTTTGCAGTTACAAACGTTTTTTTTAACTTAATACGCCAGGGATGCGTTTCCTCTAATCAAGACTCATCAGTGGCGCTCAAACCGCCAAAATGGTTCAAAATCTAAATGATTAAGATGTTGTAGAGTTTTTATTACCAAAAATTTCAATACGTTACTAAATTACTAAATTACTAAATCCGACTACTGCCGGATACATTTTGAGAATAGAAAAAGCCTTAGAATTTAAATCATTTTCGAAATTTTGGGGCAGTAAATTTATATATTGACTACATTACTGAAAAAAAATCAATAATATATTTGGGTTTAATGGGCCGGTGATACCCTGTTTGTGGGGCATTCAGAAGACAAATTCAAATTACACACCATGTATTAATCGGGCATGCCTCCTACGATACGTGTACATGGCGTATCTACTTTTGGTTACCAGAAAAGGATACGATTTAAACGTCTCAAATATGTAAACAACAGACGTAGATATACGACCTTACAAATCAAGATAAGTCCACATATAACACACAGCAAGTATTCCGTGTAGACGATTTTATTTATCTGTACTGGTAACCTTGAACATTTAACTTGATTTTACAGATGCATCGTGTCTTACAGATAAGCATTATAACAGATGTCGATGGCGAGGTCAAAGGTCAGATGCTTTCTATACATAGTGAAAGATTTATTTAGAGGTTCTACTCGTGTCTTCCGTAAACGTAACCTAGAAGCCATGTTTGATGGCCTATTTTATTTTGTTTAAATACTGTGACATACAAAGTGCGTATGTACTTTGATACTTAGTATGAATGGTCTAAAAATTTTATCTATTGAAATAGATACATCCCAAATTTAGTTCAGTGGTGCCAGTGGTCATTTTCTCTAATGTTGAAACGTAATAAGATACAGTTTGTAGTATACGGTGAGCGCCTGCCCAGCTTGTACCTTTAACCTGTGTGTCGTGGGTGTCGCTCGTGTCCTTCTCATAAGCATACCACCTTATGCCCTTTATGTTTAGTAATATACCTAATGCCGTACTAAACGTCGCATTAATAACTACAGGGAATTCAATCCCGATCTTAACTGATCGATTAGCAGGTCTGTTTGGAGTCTAAGAAGATTTAGAAAAAGGGGGGGGGGTAAGTAGAAGAGGTAGGTACAGAAAAGACGCAAATGAAATATATGTCGATTAGATATATCATGCGTATATCACTATGGATCCATGATGCAAAACTGGACCACTTACGTCCTTAACAGAAGGGCGGATTCAGGCGGGCGGAATTTTCGAAGAGCACAAAAGTTTCGAACAATGTAGAGGAAAGAACTCCCCCCCCCCCAAAAAAAAAAAAATGCAATTGTATATATGGACTCCAATTACTGATGGAGAATCCCTCGCTGAACCCTTGATACGCCAATGACGAGATCTATTATTTTACTATAAAACTGCTTCTTATGCTTATTAATTCATAGACATTTTTACAGCGTGTACAGAGCAGTAACCATTTGTTCTGCTTCAGCAGCCCAGGACACTAGGAAGCAATAATGTTCATTACACATACTTTGTGTCTGGTGCCATCACGCTTAGATAATGAACGTGACTTTACGCTGTATTTAACTTCCTAGTTCAAATTTACCGTGAGACTATAAAATTACTTTACGATTCTGTGTCATCCTGTTAACAGCACTTTAAACATGATAAACGCCTATGATAAGGTCCTCAAATTGTCTTCCTGATGTATAGATTGTATAATCGAAAACACATCTGTGGACTTCCATATTATTTTTATTTTCAGTGATGACCTTGAAGCCATGCTTTCATGTTTAAAGACTAATAATCATGGTAGAAATTATTTTTTGGATCGTACTTGCTATAAATTTGCCCTTTTTATTTGAAATCTGATCATTCTATGAGGGAGACCTTGTGGGCTGTGTTGTCTGTAATTACAGAGCCTTGTGGTACACTGCAACATAGAAGTGGTGTCTGTAAATACAGAGCCTTGTGGCCTGTTACAACAAAGCAGTGTTGTCTGTATTAACAGAGCCTTGCAGGTAGACAATTCTCGGACTTTATGAACTGTTGCAACAGAGATGTGTTGTCTTCATTAAAAGAGCCTTGTTTTGTGGCCTATTGCTAAAGAGCAGTTGTGTTTGTGGACGGCAGAAGATTCTTGGACTGTGTGGACTTTTGCAATAGAGCTGTGTTGTCTGTATTTACCGACCCATGTGGTCTTTTACAACAGAACAGTGTTGTGTGTAATAACAGCGCCTTGCGTTCTGTTAAAACAGATACAACTAACATAATACAGATATTTACTTACCTACATACATTGGAGAAGAGCTTGCTGGGACACTGTCATCTAAAAGTGCCACGCCCACTATATATAAAGTAGTACCCCCAACTCCATGTAAAGCCTGTCCCAGTATAAATACATATAAATAATTCTGCAAATCTACGTTTGAAGCACATTGTGGTTCTACTGAAGGATCTGAAAAACATAATATTTTGTTCAATGATAAAGAATTTGCAACAATTTGAATAGTGTGTTTTATTGCTGCTTTATTATATAGATTGAGATGAAATATCGAATTTTCTGAGTGACAGAAATCACGGTAAATCACATGTGAAAATTATCGTTTATTTTCACTCTCGGGTTTATTCCCGCCAAAATTGCAGTTGGTTTTGTACTATACAGATATTCATCCGCTGTTCATAAAATTTAGGATTAAGCATTAAAATTTTACGAAAACAATTTTGATCTATATAATAAATAGGATAATCAATTGGGCATCGTGAATATCCAAAATATGATCACTCGTGCCGCATAAAGCATCAGATTAAACTCTTCCTCGCACTCGTTTAGGTTACAATTGCGCAATTATTTGTTTACATGACAACGGGAAATTTTTTAACCCAAGATAGTATGCAGAAGAAAATACACGGAGGCATCTGATTGGATGTTGGAGTTCTGAAAATAGCAAAATTAAAAATTATAAACATTATTGATTGAAAATGTTCGATATTTGGACGGAAATTTTAAAGAGCCTTGAAAATTGAGCTTAAAACGATTAAAGAGGGAGGTTAGAAATTGTGTCAGTGCCATTTAAATGTCATTATTTCAACCAAAATTTTCGGTCATTTTTGCTGCATGACCTATACTTTTTTATTTGTTAATAATGAAGTTTTTCATTTCAATTTACACAAAAAACTGTTTTCCGGGGGGAAATTTTTGAGGTTTTTCGCACAAATGAGCTTAATTGCCAGGGGTACCATATGGGAAATGCATTGTAAATAATTGCGCTTTTGTAACCTTTAATCAGATGCGTTATGCGGCACTCATATTTTGGATATTCACTAAGCCCAATTAATTATCCTTTAATTCTTCTGTGTTGCTGCCTTATTTCGTTGGTTTATTTAAATACTTATGGGGACATAAAATTATTTTATATGGGTCAACAAGTTTTGATATTTTCAGCACTGATAGGGCAACACGTTTTTTCATTACAATATCATCCATGAAAAAGGAAAAATATGTTTTCTGACATTTTAATTCTAAACAAACACAAATACTGAATTGTAACCAATTATTCATTAGATAACCCACTTTTTTTATAACACATCTGATGTAGGATAGTAACTTGTTTGTATTTTTAGGAGATGGGACATTTGGAAATGCACCGGTCTCAACACCCCAATTAATACCTACCGATACTTAAAGTCAGTACTGTTCAAAAGTATCAAAGACAAACTACATATAATTATAAAGTTGATTTATATGTTAAATATACAAATATTTTAACTAGAGGCTCCAAGGAGCCTTAAAAAACAGTTCAAGGGGAATAACTCTTAAACGGTTAACCAGACAATCTTGACCCTTAGGTTAGTTTTGTAGCCCTCCTAGAGCGGAACAATTAAGCAATGCTAACTTTTTCTCTAGTTTTAATAATTTGCAAGATTTTGAGGCAAAAATGGCAAAAATCATCAATTTTGACAATTAAAGGGCAATAACTCCTACAAGGAGTCATCATACAACTTTGACCCAATGGAGTGTTTTGTAGAGCTTTAGATGCTGAAGAAGGAAGTCTCTTCGGTTTTCCTGTATCTGTTATACTTTTTGAACTATAAGCAAAAAACTGTATTTTGACCCCCCTGTTCTATTTTTAGCCATGGCGGCCATGTTGGTTGGTCTGAGGCCATGATTTGTGCAAACTTGGTAGAGGACATTTTACTGATGATGTGTGCAGTTTCAAAGCAATCCCTTCAGTGGTTTTGGAGGAGAAGATTTTTGAAGAAAGTTAACGACGACGACGGACGCCAAGTGATGGCAATAGTTAATCAACCCTATTTGTATATTTAAATCAACACTATATTTTTCTGAGCAAATTTTTAACTCATGATGTGATACTTGTAGACACTTCAAATATCTATTATTAACTGCAATAAAATGTACCATAAACAAAATGACTTTAAATTCGGGTTTGTAGAATACATTGAAACTATTTGTTTGTTTGTTTCAGTGTGTAACCTTGAAATTATATTTACCTCGGCATTTTTCAACGGTATTTTGTCCCCATTGGTAAGGCCCCGTCGTGAAATGTGGAAGCGCCATCAAAAACGATCCAACAGACATTACGACTGCTGCAGATGCAATCAAACGCGGCTTGTTTCTTCCTGATCCGAAGTAGCTGATTATGATACCCAAAATGGCAGCCGAGACATCATAGGCACTTGAAATAGTTCCAACTCTGGAACTAGGAAGCTCAAATCTTCTCTCAATGGTCGACGTGTTTACATTATTTATACCATTCACAACAAAACCTGCAAATAGAAACACATTCTGACAGCATAAGATTTGTTGTTAAACTCGACGAGCAGGCGAACTTATGTTGGTACCATGTTAGTTGGGCCCCCTCCTCTAAGGTAAACAAACTTATCTAAAATTAAGTATGTATTTAGTCAAAATCTGAAAAAATATCGATTGATACAACCTGTGTGATAAAAAACCTTGTATCATCTATATATGTGATACAAGATGTACTTTTGTCGGAACTACTTCTTGACGTCACAATGAATGGTATAACCAATGATCCGGTGAATTACTTTCATTCTATGAATGAAATATGACGTCATAATACGTGTGACGTTGGAGACTATATTTTGTAAACAAATGCTTCGTTCAATGTTAAATAAAAATTTTTTACGATTCAGTTGTGTTCTGCTCTTTGTATCATACAGACGAATTTATGTTGTTTCAGGAGGTAAACTCTTTTACGGGGCAAGCGAACTTATTTAAGAATTGAATGGTTTCTTTTAAAGTTTCAATGACCCATGAAAGCGTTGACCAAGTACATTCAATGAAGCGCGGCTTCATGTTGTAAAATTCTTATATTTACATTTTATGTCATTTAATAAAATGCCGGGGTCCTGATTTAATTCGTGCACAATGTAATTGTGTTGATTAAAATTACTCCGCGTCGTTTGTTTACTGTGGACTCATCACGAAATCGCTTGCTCTTCATGGCTATACCGGTTTCATTGAGAAATGCAAAGATTGATTCTACGTCATCTGTAACGGTTTGAACCAATAGAAATCTAGGATATCGACGTATATAGTGTAAATATGTTGTTGCAAAAACTAAAATTTGATACAAGCAGACGAACTTTTGTTGGTACTAAATGATACGAAAACCTGATAAAATTATTGGGTGGTCATTCCGACAAGCGAACCTGATACTTGACACAATATAAAGTGTAATTTCGACGGTGCAGGTGACCCAAAACTTTGTCCAGCCTCTTATACAAAAGCGGTCCTGCCCCTTATGAGAAATCTTTGATACTGGACATAAAAATTCCAAACCGGCAATACTTATACTGTATGTACCACGTGACTTTATTTATTTCTACAGTAGGTACACATTACAACTACTACTTACCTTGAACCATGGACAGGCAGCACAAGAAAAACAAAAGAGATTTGGGGTTGTTCCAGTACTGCAGAAAATCGGGTGAATATTTAAAATAGCCACATCGTATATCTGGATCCGACAAAGATTGGCGTCTCTCGCTTTCTGGTCGCTCCAAATACGGCATATTTTCTTCCTTTGCTTTCTCCCAATCGCCATTCTTTTTACTTGTGTCGTCCTGCATGACTTCCGGTGATGGATCGTATCTGGTAGTTAACGGAAGAAGTTCGACTATTTTACTGTCGACATCCTCATCATCTGAGGTTATGGTATATTCCTGTAAGAAGAAACTTCACTGCTGTATCTTTTAGGTTAATAAACAAAAGATACAACGTAAAAATAAACAGAATGTTTGTTTGAATGGTGTTTAACGCCACTGTATACAATTTTTCAGCTATATCACGGCGTCCATTTTTTATTGGGGAGGAAGCCTGAGTACCCGGAGAAAATCCCCGACCTGCGAAAGGATAACTAAACATTCTTGTCAATTGATATTGGAGTCGAGTACACCTTGCCCGCAGTGAGACTCGAACCCGAAACCTCAGTGTTGACAGACCACGTGATCAATAGTTTTGAAAACAACTGTGTTGAAATCCAGCCATTAACATGCTTCTCCTTGTTAACTAGAAACCTGGCGGGTTTTTTTCTTTTTTTTATAATATTGGGGATCTTACATTGAGGAACAGAAAATATTAATTTAAAAAACTACAATTTCTCAACATTCTCTGATCCAATTTTCTAACAAATTACATTTCTGATTAGAAACGCACTAATGTTGAATCAATCAATAAACGAATTTAGTTGTTAATTTCTTCAATCTCGAGTTTTTCTTGATGCCAACAGCAAATGTAGTAGTTTAGTAGTGTTTTCTTAAAAGTACGCGTTATGAAGCTTCAAAGCACTCCGATGCCAAAATTCATTCATGCAGAAAATGTTTGATAACAAACTAATAATACAGCATTCCTTATAGTCGAAGGAACCATCACCGCCAGTGACACAGCGTAGTACAGTAATAACTTCAATTAAATAATTTATAGACGTATTCTTAAAATGATTCTTTCAATAATAAGAGCTATTAAGTGGGCGTTGACTTGAAATGATTGTCATAAAATATGCTGTGGCCAGCTGATCTCAAACACAATGCACTGAATTGACTTTTTTTCATTGATTTGTGTCCAGAGAGCACTAGTGCGGCTATATTCAGGACGAGAACATATTAAAATACAACAAATTAATTTATTAATTTTCACATGCCCTGACCCAACAGTACTTTATATCCGATTGACCGATATACCCAAAAGTACGATAAACGCCACATATCGATATCCCCAACAGCACAGCAGCACGACATTAAACCCACCCCCCCCCCCCCCACCCACCCACACACACATACCCAAATACATACACAGACGTACGGTATACAGAAGAAATTGCAAATCGTTTTTTGACATCAGCATATTTCTAAATGATGCTTAATTTTTCTGAATTTGAACAGAATATCACATATTATTTACTAAATTTTGATTCAGGATCGCACATTACGATTAAAATTTATTTATTTATTTAATTTCTTTTTATTTTTTTATTTATCAAATAGTACTCATTTCAACAATAAGGAAATGAATCACGGGACATAATCTTTAAATCCGCTTCCTGTTTTGAAAGTGCATTAATCACGTGATATAATCTTCAAAATCCGTTTTCTCATTGCATACTGTAGTTGTTTATATGTCGTATACGATGACAACGTTTTTGTGTATATAATAAAAGAAATAAGAATATATTCACTTATGCCCATGAGGAGGATCTACTATTAACCAATTTTGATCTATTGCCAATAAGACTCCATGACAGATTTCTGAAAGTGAGTGAATCTATTTGAACAAAAACATGAGACCATGACCTGTGTGATATACTGGATAGAACTAGGACGAATAATCGTACCTTCATTTTTGGGTTAATCCGAAAAGTCACAAAACTAGCATTAGATTAAAACGGCAATTTTATTAGATTTACATCGTGTGTTGTCCGAGAATCCTCTGCCGTCCAACGCTTTTTTTTCTTTTTCTTTTTTTTTGCGTGGGACGCAAAAAAAAGAAAAAAAGCGTTGGACGGCAGAGGATTCTCGGACTACATCGTGTGATGTTTAACCAATTTTTTTTTCTTCCAATAAAGGTTTCTTTCAAGTTGTTTTATTTTTCAGTTTTTTAAATTTCAAATCCCTCCATGTTTTTTATAATGACCCATGTATAGTTACGCCTAAATTTGTGCTTTGAACAACTACCAAGGTTCCCTTTTCGACACAACCGTAGTCCCAGTCGTCCACATCTACGTGGTGGGTAAAAGAAAAACTGATTTTTTTAAAAACATGTTCGCCTTTTATGGGAACTGTTTGTAGTTTATGGACAATTGGAATTCAAATGTATATTCGCGTAGACGCTGAATGTTGTTCGTTATGTCGCTTTTTGTCTGGTCTGTGGATATCACGGTAAATTGGTTTACGCTGAGCAAATGCTGGTCTTATAACTAATAACGCTCAACTGATTTATTACAACACTGTAATAACAAAGATCGGCAATCCAGGACACAGTATGAAGTACAGACAGCCTCAAAGCAATCCAGACGGTGAAGGACACTGCATAAAGTACATGAATCCAGAAGATGAAGGACACTGCATGCAGTACAGACAGTCCAGCAGCAATCTAGAAGGTGAAGGACACTGCTTGAAGTGCAGACAGCCTGACTGTCAGCAATCCAAAAGGTGAAGGACACTGCATGAAGTACAGACAGTCCAGCAGCAATCTAGAAGGTGAAGGACACTGCTTGAAGTGCAGACAGCCTAGCAGCAATCCAGAAGGTGAAGGACACTGCATGGAGTAAAGACAGCCTGATCGCAGTTAGAAGGTGAATGACACTGCATGCCGTACAGGCAGCATTACAGCTATCCATATAATAGGAGGGACTTACGAAGAAGTACTATTAGCATTATACCTATCCAGAATCTCGAAAGACGCTGCATGAAGTACAAAAAGCCCGACAGCAATACAGCTATCTTGACTGTGAGGGATACTGCATGAAAAACATAGTATGACAACTATCCAAAAGGTGAAGGACACCATGAAGTACAAACAGCCCGCCAGCAATATACAGCTATCTTGACTGTCGGGGATACTGCATTAAGTACAAATGGCATGACAACTATCCAAAAAGTAAAGGACACCATGAAGTACAAATAGCCCGCCAGCAATACAGCTGTCTTGACTGTGAGGGACACTGCATGAAGTACAGTCAGCATGACAACATTAGCATCCAAAAGGTGAAGGACTTTGTATAAAGTAAAGACAGCAATACAGATATACATCATATTATTCAAACAGACAACGGTCGGGTGTCATAAGTTAATTATAATTAAAGTATCATAAAAGTGTATTTTTATAAAAAGACTATTATGTCTTCGTACAGTCGTATTGGATCTAGTTTCCTCGAGTCTATACAGCTGATCTCTACCCAAAACTATTGCATTTTACATAATACAAGCTTTATGAAAGTACCGATTTTCATAACACTATAAGAATGAAGATCGTTAACATTGACAACGAAGATCGCGTTGAACATACATTGCGGAGCGGAAGCCGGATTCTCATAAAGGGGGCTAGGACTATACTTGGATGGTTCCCAGTGCTCCATCCACAGAGCAGCCTAGTGCGTCCCCGGGTGGCGGATAGAAGAGACCCTCTCATTGGGGGTTTGTCAGGTCATAATACGGAAACCCTGGTCGCGGACCATAGTGGGTAACGTGTTTGGTGAGTGCCACGCTCCTTGCACGATAAAGACCCTTTATGTAGATTTCGAAAAAGAGTATAGACTCATTGTAGCCGCTACAAAAGGCTTAATTCTCCGACCCTACCCAATATTATGTAGTTTTCCAGCGGCAGTCAAAATTGTTCCCAGTGTCCCATCCCAGCCCTATTTCCATTGATGTACTGTTTTTTACTTGTTCCCGTCCTGAATATAGCTGAAATACTGCTCGCTGGACGTAAAGCAACATCAAATCAATCAATCATAACAAGGGGTTGCTCTGGACAATTTTTTATTTATCATGGGGCTTATGGGTGCCTTTTATAGATGCCTCTTCGTAAGGGGGGGGGGTCGGGGGCACCCTTCCTGTACCTGGATCCGCCACCTATTTATGCCTGCATTTATCATACACAAGTCAGGGACAGTTAGTATAGACTGTCCCTGCGTGAATGTATGCACACGTATAGCCGTGTACGTTTACATTCACTTATTTACCCAGATTTTTTAGATCCGCATTCTACACAATAAATATATGTACAGTGTCCTGTAACGGCGCACTACCTATATCATGAACAATCTATGTCGACAGACGTTGTTCATTTTAATTCAGATAAAAAATTTCTGATTTGTTTGTATTCGAGATAAGTACAAGTCATCTACGTGTTAAAAAGATCTTAAAGATTTAATAATACACAATCTTGAAATACCTGGTTTGTGCCAAGTATAAACAAATATGTAGGTTAATTACATATATATCGTTAATTCGTTGATTAACAAATATTTAAATGTTTGTTTTTGGAGCAGACATGTTTACATAAAGCCGAATTGACACGTGATTTCAATACATTTGTAAACAAAACATTAGCCAGATTATGTCTGACCGAAATTTAATTAAATACACTTACCGCGTTCATTTTGTTCTGATTTTTCCCCCGAGACCAATAACAGTATGTGGATAAACGAACAAATATATTATATACTATAATTCATGAATTGTATTCATCCTAAATGCACAACAACTCTCATTTAAAACGCCATATTTAAGATTTAAGATTCTGGTTTATTTTTAACACACTGACACGTGGTTATGTTGTCTAGCTGAGGGCGTTACGGACGTCGATTTATATGATCACGGAAAAGATACGGCTGATCGATAGTGTCAACGATAATAAATCTGTGCAGTTGACAAAAATCAAGATTAAACAATCATAGTTTAACAATTAAATCAATTGAATTACACCAATTACTTAATGATAATATATTGTTTAATGTGTAGAACTATTTTTTGTAAATAATATCTTTAAAAAAATAAAAATATTGATTGATTGATTGGATGTCTGCTTTACGTCCAGCGAGCAGTATTTCAGCTATATTCAGGACGGAAACAAGTTAACAAACAATAAATCAACGGAAAATGGGGGTGGGATGGGTCACAGGGAATACAATTTCGACTGCCAATGGAAAAGTATGGAGTTTTGGGTAGGGGCGGAAAATTTAGCCTTTTGTAGCGGCTACCATGAGCCTACTCTTTTTCGAAATCTACAAAAGGGTTTTTATCGTGCAAGGAGCGTGGCACTCTCCAAACAAGTTACCCACTACGGTCCGCGGTCAGGCTTTCCGTATTATGACCTGACAACCCCCCAACGAGAGGGTCTCCCCTATTCGCCACCCGGGGACGCGTAACGTTTAAAACCGTCCATTTACGGCAACTTGTTATTTCCAAGTAAATTAATTCATTTTATGATCTTTTATAAGAAATTTAGCAAGAAAAACATTTGTTGGTTAAACATGTTCAATGATCTTCAATTGCTTCAAAGACGTTCAATTACATTCGTGTCGTCAAATGGCTGCTGGTTTATGGTAAAGTAATATTACTGCAGCCAATTATTAAAAATCGATATGTCGTGTATTCCAAAACGTTTCTTTTGTCGTCATAAATTATGGTTTATAATCTGTAGATGAATAATCAATCTGCATGCACGTGACGAGCAGACGACATTTTTGTAAAGTGGTTTCGTACCTGACTTCAGTATATCACATTATACGGGCATATACCAGCAAAGTTCGCTAATTAACAGGAAGTGTTTCTTTTCCAGTACAAGTGAACGTACATGAATTAAGATCCCAGTATGTAATTACAGACAATCAAGCCATAAAAATATCGGAATGTGTGAAGTGACGTCAATTACAGGAGGTAAACAGATTGCATGTCTCTGGTAAAAAGTAATTATTTATAAATAGCTCATATTATTCATATTATTTGGTGGCCGCAGTAGTTATCTTTATTTATCACGACCTTGGGTGAAGGCCAGAGGTTTTACCTTTACTCTGGCATCCTTCCGCCAGCGCAAGGACGCCATGTAAAACAAGGTTAATTTTCCGGTCATAATAATGAAAACTTTTCCATTGACCATAGTAGGTAATGCCTTTGGGGAGTGCCACGCTCGTTGCAAGATAGACAATGTTGATTAAAGATGGCTAGATCGTTGTAGCCGCTATATTTTCCGCTCATACCACCGAACTTTTTAGTGTCTTTCAAAATGTTGTGCCCTTCGTCAGTCCATCTTTACAATTGATTTATTGTTTTCTAACCATGTTTGGGGGGAAGGGGGTAACTTGGTATATAAAGGGTAATACGGATGTGCGGCCCGACCTCTGCAAAATATATGAATAGGTAGCTTTTTTCATTGAAAAACATATCATTGGGTAGTTGTAAATTATCTAAATATATCAAAGCCTCAATTCTCATTCTTAATCATGTTAAGCCTATGTTAACCACAGTGATTTTACAAACAAAGATAATTTTTGTAGTGAATGTACTATTTTGTCCATGGGGATGTGCAGTAATAAATATATGAATAGGTCCTATTTAATAATTCAATATATGATTAGGTCCTATTTTATAATGTCCGAAAATATATGAAAAGGGTTGGTTTTCAAATCTCAGTCCGCAGACCTGTACTTAAACGTATATTCAGCCCCCCCCCCCCCGTGTTGGTAACCTGTCCTCGCCCTGAATATAGCTTAACTTCTTGCTTGACGCAAAGCAAATATCCGGTCAACCCGTATCGTGCTTGAAAAAAAAATAGATGAACGTGGCAACCCATTTAAACAAACAAACAAAAAAATATTTTACTACCGAGCAGGAGATACAATTGGCATTTGCATATATTCCTACAAAATCTAAAATATATTGGAATAATATATCTTAATTAAGCACATGATTTCATAATTGTTTTCCGGAGTTGTTCGTGTTCGCATTGTGTTTAGCTTTATCTGCTTGGTTGTGTTTTTTTTTTTTTTTCAGTTAGAAATAAGTTATTTCCATACTTGGCAAAACAGAGTCATTTGTCCATGGCAACATAGCAACATTGTATATTTACATTTATTATGTACAATTAGAAATTTAAAACAAAACATGTGACGTCTCTGGTACGGCCGGTACTTTAAATTGCTGGTCGGGGAGACCGAACTATTTTTTTTATAAATTAAAAAACAAGATAGATTTTCATTAAAAATACTCTTTAGTTTGTGAAACGTTTAACATAAAATGCTGTTCTGAATCATTCACTTTCAAGCTCATGGAGCTCCTAGAATGCAGGGTTTCGCACCATTTACCCAGACTTCTGGGGGCATTCAGTGGCCCCCTGAATCCCTGTCGTATTTTTATGGGTGCTACTCCTATGGAGTGTGGAATAGGATCAACTGAATGATAACCATGTTACCAGTTACATACTAAAATGGCCGCACTGACAATTTTTTTATCCAGAAGAAAACTTAACCCCGACCAAAAAAAAAATAAATTATAATTAAAATAAAATCCTATAAGATTTCCCAATAATTTGTTTTATTGTTTTAAAAAATAGAACCTGTCAGTTTATAGCGAGCGCAGCTCGTAGAGAGAAGTGGAAGCTTCCTGTTAAGAGTGGTGAGCTCTACAGCATTCTGTATCACGTGATCAAAATTTGCATAATTATGCCGAAATCGATTTTTTGGCCGAAAGTTGGTACCGTCCCGAACCCCTCAAAAAGTGATTTATCAGGAAAGAAAATCGAAGAGCATTAGAATAAGTTAAAAAGGTATATTTTTAAAAGTTCATTTGACATCGAAAAGAAATGCGTTTTGTTTAAAAATAACAACGCAATTTAAGACATTTTTGCAATCTTTAAAAAATTTACAATATTCATGTCACGTCGTCCTTGACAGAAAGTGATCACTGAAATTCAGAGGCAATGTTGGGGTACTCTGAATGAACGTCATGAATCTGAAATGTGTGATACTCACATTTTATAACTAGAATTGTCCATCTTTAATTGTCATAGCGCTGCGAAGTGCAGCCCACTGTCTGCATTCGTATTGAGTACACGGATTCAAGTAGTGGCACTAATTAATTATATAAATAAGTGCTAATTGCTTTTAACTCAGACGTTATTATATTTTTATATAAAGAAGTATGTGCCCAATTACTTATTGTATATACATTAAGATTAATTAGTGACACTTTTGTACGAACAGGTGCGAAGTGTGTAATAATGACATTACTAGCTCTGACATTTTACCGGATTAGTTGCTCATTACTATAACTTTTACTGACAAAGTAATTTAAGGGTTTGTAAATTTAAATTACTTGTAGCCTAATCCTGTTTTCAGTTTAAGTCAATCTAATTATAATACTATACTGGTCTACTGAGATGTCAAATGAGGGATAATTCATTTAAAGGTTTTAAGAGACAAATGAAAAAGGAAGAAAGTGAAAAAGTCAAATATTTGGTCTGTACATGTCTGCTGTAAGAAATATGGGACAACCATAGCAGCGGCGCAAGCGCCTAGGCACTTATTAACGTGGAAGCCAAATTGTGTGTACACAATGACAATTTCAGGAATCAATTAATACTGCTTGCAGTCGATATTTTGCGGTCGTCAACTGTAAATTTGACTTTTCTTATATTAAGAATTTAAATTTTAGTAGGTCGATACGAAAGAGCCAGTCTATATATACAAAAAGGGTAGATTTTCATAAGATTTAGATGCAGTTAATTGTGAAATAGACACGTGATTAGGGGCCTCGGTGGCCGAGTGGTCAAGGTAGTTCGTCTACTATTGATCACGTGGTCTGTCAACACTGAGATTGCGGGTTCGATTCTCACTGCAGGCAGGGTGTACTCGACTCCAATCTTAATTGACAAGGATTGCCAGTTTTCCTACCGCAGGTCGGGGGTTCTCTCCGGGTACTCCGGCTTCCTCCCCCAATAAAAACTGGACGCCATGAAATAGCTGAAAAATTGCTGAAAGTGGCGTTAAAACACCATTCAAACAAACAAAAAAAGACACGTGATTATACGTGACAAATTGTTTTTAATTTTTATTTTTAAGTAGTACACCCACCAATTATTTATTAGCATTAAAACTAATGTTACTTTTGTCATTTTCATGTTTAACATATGTTATTGTTTTCTAAATCCTGAAGCTTTACTGCAGGAAAGTTCCAATTTGACATTTTGACTCTAATACCGTAAGGCGCTTACAAATAAATATGCAGTGACTTAAATATTACATAACCGTCGTTTGTAATGAACATTTTATGAAACCGACCATTTTGAGGAATTTGTCTTTGAATTTTTCTGTTTGATACATTTTTCTGATAATATAACACGTTTTTGATTTTTAAAGTATGTACATTAAGGGTATTAAAATAATGATTGATTGTTTTACGCCCAGCAAGCAATATTTGAGCTTTATTCAGGACGTGAAAGTTGGAACAACTGGATAACTTGAGAAAAAAATAATAAACAAAGTTTAGCATTTTATCTATATATAAAACAGGGTCGTTGGCTTCACCAACAAAACATAGGAGAAAGGAGAACATAAATGACATGATGCTTGAACTAGATCAAATTTTCCATAAAAACCTAAAGGGGTCACTTTCGGTGATTCGAAGTGTTGGCAATACGCATATTATGAAATGTTTCTATCTCAGCACTCTAATGTATTCAAGATCTTTTAACTGAAATGAACACGAACATATGCCCGGTTTAACGAACACAAACAGCGCGGTCAAAATATTAGCCGTCACAACTCGAACACGTTTGTTACATAAGCACCATGAACAAACATGTTCTATGAATGTTCTATTCATACGGTAAACGTCACAAGTTTGTGTCTGGTCTGTTTCGCATACTGGAGAAAACGTGTATTAAAAATAAATTCTCAACAAAATAGTTCAGAAAGTTACTTACCATACATCTGCACAGAGTATAAGTTTTAAAATTAGCATAAACCTATATAATGTTGAATTTAAAGAAAAGGTAAATTAACTTGCAGGGCTTGGTCGGCTTTATGTATGTGATAATTATGTGCGGAAAGGAAAATTACTTTACACTTAAGAGAAGGAAGGAAATGAACGAATATATTAACTTGTTACATAATGTTTGGATCTTATTTCTTATTGACGTGTGAAGAGATTTTTTAAATTTTCACAGAGTTTGTAAAACTTATGATGTCATATTCAAGGTTTAAATTGTCATAAGATACAAAGATTATTTCGTTTTCATGTTTGAATGAAGTTTCCGTTTTCAGCAATTTTCAGGTATATTATGGCGTCCAGGTTTTATTTGGGGTGGAAGCCGGGGTACTCAGAGAAAAACCCCGGACCTGAGGGTAATGAGATTCGAAAACATCTGATATGATATTAGTTACGACTGGACGGAAGAAAATAAGAATGCTTTTTCATTAAAAAAACATCGAGCAAAACGATGCTTTGGACGAAATATGGGCAAAACAGACAATACATTTATATGTAGTTACATTGATAAAAACATTGAAAAACACGAACAAAACATTGGCCAGCATAGTCAACATATTGAGCAATACAGACAAAACATTTGATATAAATAAAACGTTGAGTAACGCAAACAAAACGTTTGGTAGTGCGAAAAAAACATTGGACACCACAAACATTAGCTCACGAACAAAAACCCTGTATAACCAACATGAACAGCGCGTCAAACATTACGTAATACGAACAAAACATTTAGTGAAATATTGGACAACACACCCTTCAAAGGTCAAAACTTGGGTTAAGATTATAAACTCGTGCGCACAATTTAGTAACTCGTGCGGAGAAGATTTGAAACTCGTGCGCTCAAGTTATTAATTATATTTTTTCGTGGCACGTACGTGCTTCCATAGTATATTAATGCTTTATTTCACGTTTATCAAAGTCAGAAAAACGCTTTATTCTATTCCTCATTGCACTTTTGTGAAACGATTAATTCATTTCATTCACTAGTCGAAGTCTATTTAACATCGGAACGCCATCAGCTTTGACGTCGATACATTCTATAATAACATAGAGACCTATTTCCGTCTACTCTTCGCAGCAGTGATAGCGTAAATATTGGAGTTTTATGAAAGAATAAACAACAGTTACTAATGCAGGCGTTATTCTTAATGAAATTGTGTTGTCAGCTATACAAGAACTCTGCTCAGGTTATATTTATTTATCAAGCAAAGATTTTTATTTTTATATCAGAATGTGCTTTACACAACGTTTAAGTGATAGCAACATAGACATAGAGAGGAGTCGATACTTTAAAATTCCAAGAGATGAACGTCTATGTAAAACTTGCAATGTCATCGAAAATGAACCGCGTTTCTTACACTATAAAAAACAAAAAAAAATATAATTTTAAGAATAAGGTTCTGAAAATGGCAGCCACAAGTGTGGACACATAAAACATGTCTGTCTCTCCTGTATTCCGCATTAGCAGTGAACAAATTACTTTATGAGCAATATAAGAATAGCTTTATATTGTCATACTATAAATATATAATGCATGGTTACAGAGAAACTGACCTAGATCCAAAACTTTAGTAGAACCTGGGCTGTGAAATTAAGGTTAAGGTCAGGCAACATCTACCAGACTGTCATGTTTATTTCAACAGCAACCTATATACTAAATATTGCCATCCAACCATACATGGTTACTGGGAAACTAATTTAATCAATGACTTTAATATAGTCACTGGAGCACGAAACCGAGGTAAAGGTCACGTGAAAACTACCAGACCGTAATTTACTTTTCATCAGCAACCTATATACCAAATATTGGCATTCTACCATGCCACGATGGTTACTGAGGAACTGACCTAAACCAATAACTTAAACGTAGTCACTTGACTAAATTGCACATATTAAGATAAGTTATTAAGATGAGATAAGACGCCAAAAAGAGGTCAAGGTCATGTGACACTTACCAGACTGTCATGTACCGTTCATCAGCAACCTATATACCAAAGATTGTCATCCTACCATGCATGGTTACTGTGAAACTGATTTAATCCAATAACTTTAATATTCTCACTGGACCGTGAAATTGAGGTCAAGTTCATGACATACCTACCAAACTGTCATGTACAGTTCATCAGCAAGCTGAGGTCAAGGTCAGGGGACAAGTAACTGACTGAAAATACTCAAAATACTGAAAAGCTACCACTTTACCAAATTTGGTTTACCTATGGCTTAAGCTTACAAAGATATAAAGTAAAATGTGTAATGTTAACGCCGCCGCCGGAAACCCATATTTATTATCGGGTTCAGCGACATTCGTCGCAGGCTAGACAAAAAGTCTTTATAGTCTTCTGAATCCGATTTCTAAAGAATATGTTAAAATAATCAGCAACTTTTTAAAACATTCAGCTTAATTTTGTATTTTAATTTTTTCCAATTATGTATTTTGGTTTTTTTTTCACAAACATGAATATATGTTTATATAACAGATATATTTATATTTTATAAATGATAAACCGAGAATGCCCTTTCATACAACTATTCTCATTAAAAAAAATATATATATAATTTGTTCTATTCCCTTACCACTCCAACCCGGGCCCCTTCGTGTCAATGTTTTTTTCACTTCGGGAGATGTTATTTAAATGAAAGTTGATATATTCAAATGTATTTCAATATTGTCCTTCCTGTAATCACATGTTAAAATGACAAGGAATATGAATAAAGAAATATGTTAATTTCAATTCCAACAAATTAAATATGTTTAATGTTAACCATTTATTTTATAAAATTTGTATTAATGCTTCCGACATGTTCGATGAATCTTGACGTGTGCAAATACAGAAGACTTATGTTTAAATCAATACTTTCTTAATCCTCTCTGTATAATTTCAAAAATTAATAACGGATTTCATAGCAATATTGCAGCTTTGTTCAAAGATAGCTCTAAGACATAATTCTTACACGCAATGACCTGACATTGTCCAAGCGAAACTGTGTAGCTGAATCAGTAAACTCTGTGTAGAACCACGTATATGTTATCAAGACAGTTAGCTACGGTTAAATGGCTTCTCCAATTAGCATGACAGAAATTCGTGTGTTGCTGTAATTACGTAGGTGGTACACTTGCTTCTCTGCCAGTTTATTGAAAAATCACTTGGTAAACTTCGAAAATATGCAGGAAGGAATTTTATGATTAAAAATGAAGATTTTCTTTAACTTGACACACAACCATTTCAAGCGTTAATAAAAGGGTAACCATGTATTTTTTATCGTTTATATTTATGCCACAAGCAGTTGAGAAAAATTTTAGCACTTGGACTCCCAGTGGGGTTTGTGTTATTAATTTTTTTTGTTACAATTTTTGTGTTGTGTGTCTGTATGTTTGTGTTGTCCCCTCTAAGAATATTTGTTTTGTTTATCTTTGTTTTGTATTTTCATGAGTAAATCTTGATATCTTCGATTCTTTTTTCTTACATAAAACCTGTGTGAATCTTTACATTTTTATTTAAATTTGCAGTTTCAATAAATATAGAAATCAAATGAAACTCAGTTTCATAAAAAAAAACATTTAAATGTGCAAATTATCTGACTTCGGTAAGGAAATGTTCTCGTGTGAAAAGAATAAAATAAAACCGGGGACAGAAAGGTCAACAACTGATTACATGTTGTGGACAGACATTGACAAGATAAGTATTGTATGTCCCGTAGACAATTAAATCTCGATGTAATTCAAAGCACCAGTTGTTCAGGGAAAGTCCTGTATATCAATGTGTGTCTCTGCATTGGTAAGATTTGTATATTCCGATGTCTTTAGGAAAATACAGATGATTGCCTTAATTGGCTTGTATGTAAACATTGTACACATTGAAAATCTATTTTGATTGACAATTTTGGCATGTAATAGGACACGAGATTAATTAATTCAATGTACAAATGACAGCTAACAGATTAAGGTTTCTTATTAATTATTTGAAAAAAAAAAGAATTACACAAAATGCGTCGGTCAGTTACTAAGTACAAAAGTAGACTTGTGGTCATCATAGTGCTTTGCAACGTTGTGTTTGTCTGAAAAGCCATAACATGTTGACCTTCCTTTTCTTAAAACTTATCTTTCCATTAAACACGAGCAAAATGACATTCGTGTGCCAGTTAAGCTCTGTCTGTTGACAAGAAGTATATTTCAGTTTCCATAGTTACACTTTTTTAATAGTATTATATGAACTCGTTGATAGTTCTGCTGGTGGTGACTGATTAATACATTTTCGTTCAATCTTCATTAGAAGACGTTTTTTGTTTGATCGTGGTTTAATCCCACGTTTCTAAATTTTTCTCTTTAGTATATTATTGCGTCCAATTTCCATTGTTCAATTGTTCAAACGTTAAACCTAGACGGGCAATGAGTATGATACTCATGATGATTGCTCGTCGAAAATTTTTTTTAACTTTTGACAGTACATGTACTAATGTGAACGAGTATCATGACGATACTCTTTTTCATCAGTACTGTCCAAAGTTAAAAAATTTTTTTTGACAAATTACACATATTATTTGAAATTAAAAGTTTATGGTATCTAAGTATGCACATTATGCGATAAATTTTAATGGCCCATTACCCTATAAAGCCAAGATTAAAATTTTATTACATAATTTATAACAAAATGGCCTGATAAAAATCAGATCTTCATCTACATATAACCGTAGGTAAAAAAAGTCAGACAAATTATATAAGACGGGTGCATAGTGACGCCTTTTTGATAACGTATCGTCGTATCCCTAAGTTTGCAATTTAACTAAGACTGTTTCTACGGTTCTTGATTGATCTGATTGTTTGAATGGTGTTTAACGCCACCTTCGGGCAATTTTTCAGTTATATCGTGGCATCCAGTTTTTATATTCGGAGGAAGCTGGAGTACTCGAAGAAAACCCAGAACTTTGGTAGAAAACTGACAATCCTTGACAATTGAGATTAGAATCTAGCACACCATGCTCGCATTGAGACTAAAACCCGCAACCTCAGTGTGCTCAGTAGTTGGCGACTGTCTTTGGGTGAATTCAACGAGCAATTTTGTTGAAAAATTAATCAATTATGAACTATATTTTTGTCTATTACAAACAAACATTGAAACATCTACTAGTATATCAAAGTGACTGTGCATTATACGGACTTCAGACATTATCTCCTTTTTTTATTTGTTAAGTTTTACGCCACTTTCAGCCATTTTAACTAGCTATATACTTGTTACTGCGTCCAGTTTTTAATATCGGATGGGTAGATTTGACAAATAGGCTTGGAGTCGATCCCACCTTACTTGAAGATGGCGCAAGCGCATAGCCTCAGTTTTACAATACATGTACTAACTGAGGAAGTATAAATTAGTTTTGTAAACAAGTGGAAACCTCGGAACATTTTCGTTTACATTGCCCCATCTTCAAGACAGCACATGGTGTTCTTTTATAAAGTAAAGGTTCAATTTAAACACCAACACGTTCTTACTTTGGCATTTCAAATTTAACAGACGACCTTATCACAGTAATACTCGAATTGTTCAAAAATAAACTCAATTTCCGACCATCAAATCACCAATTGATGCCGGTGAATCTTCAAATACAATACAGTTATCTCCTAATTCTAATGTTGCGGCAATAAAAAAAACTAAAAAAACTGACTAAATGAAAATTTCCTATTTACCGGAAATAACGTCTGAGCTTGCGTTAACTTCTGATGACGCCTTTTCGTTTTCAACTTAGTTTCTGCGGGTGATGATTTTATAAAAGTGCTTTGTTACTTGTTTTCAAACAATAAATAATATATATATATATATATATATATATATATATATATATTATTACTTCATATTTAGAAACTATCTTTATTACCTATTTATTACTTAATACACTATATCTTCACTAACTCAAGTGTTGACAAGTCGGTCAATTTTTTAATAGTATATAATAAAACTATATCTCCTAACGACATTATCAGGTGACACAGTAAACGAATTTATTTTTGTGGGTTCATATTTTCACGGATCATGTTGCTCTATTCGCGGTACTTACTTTCGCGATTTAAAACTTATTTAATAAAAACTATTTGTGCACTTTGGCGGTTTTTAATGGACAACGAAATAGCAAAAGTTAGTACTCTGCGAACATTTGATTGATAGGATGTTTGCTTTGCGTCGAGCCAGCAGTATTTTCTCTATAATCAAGATGAGAACATGTTAACAAACAATTAATCAACGGGAAAAGGGGTTGGAACATCGGAAATAAAATGTTGACTGCCACTGGAAACAGTATGGAGTATTGAGTAGGTGCAGTGAATTTAGCCTTTAGTAGCGGCTGCATGTGAACCTACTCTTTTTCGAAATCTACAAAGAGTCTTTATCGTGCCAGGGGCGTGGCACTCTCCAAACACGTCACCCACTACGGAAGTCCTCGACAAGGCTTTCCTTATTAGGACCTGACAACCCCATAACGAGAGGTCTCCCCTATCCGCCACACGAGTACGCGCTGAGCTGCTGTGTGGGTCGAGCACTGGGAACCGTCACAGTATGGTCCCAGCTACAGCTCTGCAAAAATAAGTATGTTTGGAGTAATATTTTGATCGGAGGTGATAGATTTCGTTTTTTATAGGTTTCTGAATCTTTTCAGTATTTACAAATGCAAAACGCAGCTTTATTCAGAATTGTGAATACCGATGCTTCAAATGAATAATTTTTACCTAAATATTTGTAAACATTGATGTCGAAATTTTGTCTTGAGAGTTTTTTCAGTTACAAATTTATGGAAAATTTGAAGATCTCGAAGTCCTTTATATTTACATTATATAATAAAAGATTTTTTTAAATTTATGTATTTATAATAAATTAGAACAAGTGTGAAAAGTATTGGTCAGGCAGAAGAAATTCCCTACCGGAAATTAAATGTCCAAGGGCTATAATTTCGTCAAAAATCATTGGACCGGAACGACGTTGAAACAAAAATTGTGAATTATGATAATTTGTTTTTGTTTGTTTGTTTGATGTTTTACGCCACTTTCAGCAATTGTTCACCAATTCACGGGAGGAAAACTAGCAATCCTTGTCAATTATAAGATTGGAGTAGAGTACACTTTGATAATTATACTGAAATACTAAATATCTGCAAGCGTTTAGAAAAAAGTCTAGAAAACCTTTTTACGTTCAAGGGCCATTGTTTCGTCAAAACTCGTCGGCCCGTAACGATATTCTGTCTTATTCGTAATTCATCATGGTTCACTAATACCAATTATCTGCTCAATAACAGTAAGCGTTTAGAAAAAAATCCGAAAAACGTGTGTGTGATGGACTGACGGACAGAGTGCAAATCTATAGAACCATTCGGCGAAGCCAGTAGGGGACTAATAAAATCATATCTACAATCTGACAGCTGGAAACTCGGAAATTTACAGTTGAAACTAGGAATGTATTACATTCATTTCTTTATATAATTTATACAAGATCTGACATTATAAACCTTTATGACATTATTACCGTCTCCCATGGGAGACGGTATACATAGTCAAATGATGATCAGTCTTCGGAGTAAATGACACTCTGTTACTTGATTGGGTGGTTTACTAAATCTATAAATATTTTTGTCATTCCATTGGTTTACGTCAGGATCGCACTAGTATGTGTACTGAAATTTCGATATATTCTTAGGTTGAATCGGGGTTGTAATCAGTATTTTAGTGTAGTAATGTTACGTTCCACATATTGACTTCTATTTCATTCATTGCATTGGTCAGTGAACAATTATAAGGTAAACATTGTACCAAAATCTCCCTACTTTATAAAGCTGTTTTGGAAAAAAATTATATGTTCTATATCTTTATTTTCGTTCAATCAGTATTTTATTGTAGTAATGTTACGTTCCACATATTGACTTCTATTTCATTCAATGGATTGGTCAACGAACAATTTAAAACGTAAACATTGTATCAAAATCTCCCTACTCTTTAAAGCTGTGTGTGTTAGGCAAAAAATTATATGTTCTGTATGTTTAATTTTTGTTCTGATATTTGATGCAAATTTAACAAAACATATTTTTACCGCTCATTTTGAACATTTGTTTAGGGAGTCAAGTTTTGTTTAATTATTTTTTTAAAAGCACGTGTGAAGTAACGACAGGCATTTAAATCTCTCCACTGGATAATAGTTTAGCGTAAACAAAGTCCTTACAAGGTACATGTACATTGTATACCTATACTACATATAAATTACAAAAAACCAGATACTTTTATAAATTCCATAAAATTTGTAATGCAGCTAAGAGACGGTTAGCTTTTTAGAAAAGCTAAACTTGTGAATATCAATTGTGATTTGCATTGCTCTTGGAGACATTAAGGTAATAACAAGAGTAGGTTATCGTTCTTGCCAAACAGATGATTTATTTGAAGGAAACACTTGAAAGAAACGACGACTGATTGTTCTTGGTAGCAAACAACGACTGTTTGCTCTCTGTTGCATAGTTCATAGTACCAATGAACCACAAGAATTTGACCTCATATAGTTTGAGGGCGAAATACGGCCGAAAACAAGAAAAAAGCCCTCGTGAACAAAGTATACTAAGAACTTGTCTCGTTTTCGACCATATTTCGCAACCAGTACGATATGGATACGGGAGCAGACCTCTCAGTACGTTTAACAATCTGACACCAGATTCATTGGTCTGTACAGAAAAGTACTAAGGCGAAGAGGGAATATACCATATATTCATTTGTAAAAGCAATATTGTAAACCGATTAGATGTTGTTTTACTAAGAATATACAATACTGATAATTACCTAAAAATAGGCCTTCATTTTTAAACAATATTTTTTAAGTAACTTTATTTTTTTATTTTTTTTTCTTAATAATCATGTTACAAAATATTTTAAGAATTGAAATGTAATAAAACTATGCAGTAATTAAGAATAGCATAAGTTTTGTTATACTAATTATACACTTAAGGTTTTTTTAAGAAACATAAAACAAAAGACAATTGAATATGTTGTTCTTTAGATAAAAAAAACCTTCAACGGTAAAGCGTACAGACGGAATTAACGTGGTTAAAAAAAATTTATTTTGGGGTTTTAGGTTTCGTTAATTTTGGTGTAATTACTTCTTCAACATAAACCAAATATACGGTTGTAAGTGCTTGTAAAAATAATGACATTTAAATTATTCTTTGTGATATTTATTTCATAAATATTTTGTCTATATCTATATTATATTGTTATTTGCATCTAACTAGAAAACAAATAATGTTTCTGTAACAGTCAAAGTTACAATAAAAAATAAAATAACAAAAAAAAAAGAAATATAATTTTACAGCAAAAGTATTACTCTGAGCAAAGCATACTCTTAAAAAGAGGGGTATACATCCTTTGGGGCTAAGGTTTTTTTTATCTCGTTATACATACATTTTGAAATGATGTTTGTTTACCTCATTTACTATTTTTAAACACTTTTAACAAATTTAATACAAATATTGTTCATGGAAATAACACACTTAACACATGTATAAATAAATGTTCTGATGACATACAAACGACACAATACGTGTTCAGAAGTATAATCATTATAAATCCAACCAATTTTGTTGGATCTTTGTTGACAGATAGAAGAATTTTTTTTCCAAATTAATGGCCCTTTACAGGGCATGGTACAATACAGACACCAACACGATTAGTTAAGTATCTGAACATAAATACAACAAATAAAAGGGACGGACCCAGACATACACTAGATCGTAGATATTAAACCTACTAATTGTTTTCATTATATTTAGTTACATATCACGCAATATAACATTTTGAGAATAGCCAATCTTACTATAGATCATAGATATTTAACTTACTACTTTTTCTGGTGAGTATAGACATATGTACTGTTACGATTATAAAAATTTGTTAATACAAGGCGTATTTCCTTCTTTAAAGTCAATGTGTAATACGATATATACTGTAAGGAAATAGACATCTGCATGAATATGACGTCATGCTGCACACATTTTTTAAAATGCAAACTATAAAATGAGCACCAACCTTGTTCGATAGTAATCTCCGTCTATTTTATGGTTTGTTTGAAGTACACTAAACTATTTATACTAACGTCAAGCACTGGTGCGTAAAGTCACTGCTGGAAGACCTCCATTCAACTGTGTAAAGTAAACAAAGATTTATAATGATCGAGGTTTTTAATGTTATTGAGTCATTCAATTTTATGGTATGTACTCCACACTTAATCATTGAATCTTCACGATCTGCATTGTAGATGTATTAAATAGTAAAACAAATAAAAACGAATTTTATGTAACACTTTATGATCCTACAAGAAGATGAAATGTTCATATATGAAAAATTAAGCGGATTTCTTAACTTGTGGATTATATAGGTTGAAAAGGGAATTCATTGATATCAACAGCGAAAATTAATTTCATTAGCTCTAGCAAGATAAAGCCCAGTATAGTTTTACAGAAACTTTGTCGATCTTGTAGATAATGAGTAAGGAGCATCACTATACGTAGTTGTTATATAAAACTGATTTGTTCTTTTAGAAGTGTCAGTTTTGATAATTACGTATCATAAATGAACCTTTTTTTAAAATTCCCCACGGTCAATGATTCTCACAGATACTCTGACTTCATAACCAAATAAAAACTGGACAGATGTTTTTGCTAACAGCAGTGGAAAACTACTTTCAAAAAGCAAAACAAAAATCAACACATTGCAAACTAGCAAAAAACGTTAATTACAAACTAGCAAAAAACAATTTGACTGCCGTTATAACCTGACGTAAGTTTTCTGATTTGTCCGGGTGAGTGTACGATTATTCGTTCTAATCGCAATCCACCCATAAAACGTATATAAATCCACAAATTTGCATGTGTTAAGACTACTAGAATTCGCATTAAAACTTAGACTACTAGACTTTGGAAACTAGTGAAATCAACAAAGAATTGAAGTTTGTAGTTCTTCTGCCTTTCTTGTTACTTTGAACCAAAATGAAGTCGGCGTAAACATAAACGATAGATGTTCCCTGTTTTTATTGGTCAAATGTAAAGTATATATTTACAGTTTTATCTGCTTTGCAGCGATGTATTCTTTATAGCAAAAGTTAATCTCTCGTCATCCGAGGTTTTGACCATTTTTATGATAAATGGCGCTTATAAAAGTTATACGCGTTATTTGTTTCGGATGGAAGATAGTCAAATCTATCCAATGAAGCCTTTGTCATCGATTGTAATGGGGAAAATAACTGCAGTCAGCGAATTGGTTTTGTCAACTACTCTCCGACCAGTAGACCTTATTTTGAATTCTTATGTGAACAACTTTACTGTAAAAATGATTCAACTATGGTATATTTTATTATGTCTTATTGGATCCCGTGTAGTTTCTTTACTCTTAAAACTTTCAATTGCTTTAATAAAAATTTAGACTTCATATCTTGCGCGTGCATTATCATGTCCCTTTCAGATGTTGATGTGGACTTGATGCAAGTACTATTTTTTGCCAGACGTAAAATTATCGCTTTCACTTAATTAGACCAGCTTTGTAATATGAGATCAACACAGAGAGAAGGCCTTTTATCCCTATTGATTTCAACATTTTAAATAAAACTTGTATAAATAAGAATTCTTCGCGTTTGAATATTTGACGACTGCAGCCTGATTCAAATACAAGTAATTTGATGATATATTTTTCAATAACTGACTTCACTCAAGTTTGTCAGTGTAAAAGATTATTATATTCTCAAGGATTTTAGCTAGTGTTTGTCTATTCAAAAGAATTCCTTCCCGAATAATCTCCGCTTTCAAGTTATGTCAACAAGTGTATTTTTTCGTGATCACCTTCGCGGTAGGTAAATACAATCCGCGTATCATGTCATCTGTTTTTGTTTAAAATGCCTTTTTTTAGATTACCATGGATACAGAAATAGATACGGAAATAGTCTACTGAGCTTTTCGATGTTCCATTGTAGTATGGGATATACTACCAATTCAAGGAAATACGTAAACTCTAAAGCCTCGCGTCGAGAGAATGCCATTTGAAGCTCGAAACAAATGTCTATTTTTCCGCAATTAAATTTTCTCGTTGATGGATATTTACTGTTCCGTGTTGAGTACACACGAACTAGTTTCACTGTTTGTTTCCTTTGTTCTCTTCATTGTACGCTGGACGTTTGGAATCAATCAATCAATCAATCAATCAATCAATCAATCAATCAATCAATCAATCAATCAGCTCTTCTCTAAACAATATTATTTTTAATTCCAAAAAGGAGACGGAAGATGGCCATGTTCTTTGTGCGCATGTCCTTTGTTAAGGTTGGAAAGCATTGAGGATTCTATCTAATTATGCTAATAATTTATTTATTGAATTTAATTTGCCGATTCATTTCACTATGCCCCGTGCGGGATCCGGGTGGCTAAAAGAATAGACCGCAGTCGCGCTAGCTTGTCGTAAAAGGCGACTAAATAGCGCCCAGTACCCTGACCGGCGTGTCAGGTCGGTTTGCCTAAAGACCGACTGGGATGTGTGCCCCAGGTGGTTGAATGGGGTACCCCTGGCAAGCTGGGGTTGTCAGGCCATAATACGGAAAACCTGACCGCAAACCATATTAGTGCACCGTGTTGGGAAAAATGCCACGTTCCTCGCACGTTAAAGAACGCTGCTATAGTATTCGCTATGAGTAGGGATTTCGATCCCGCTACAGGAGGCTAAATTGCCCGACCCTATCCATCCTCCCATTTGCCAGTGGCAATCTAAAATCCGTTACCCCTATTTTTCCTTGCGTCCCATCCCATTTTCATTCATCATCATTTCATGTTCATTTTATCATCCATTTCATGTTCATCGCCTGAATATAGCTGAAATATTGCTGCTCTGGCGTTAAACACCATTAATCAATCAATCAATCAATCATTTCACTATTTCATTTCAGTATATAATGTTTTTGATTACCCCTTACTTAAATCGAAAACTGGAAAAAGTAGAAGAACGGTTTTTTAATGAATTCGGATGTGATTAACACGTATATCTCAGACAGATTATACACATATGTATATTATTCAATCCGAACAAGGCGTTCCATTTTCCCACGTGGCTGAGATAAACAAAAAATTTTACAAAAGATGTGGAATTCCAAATAAGCAGTTTGCTTGATATTTTCTTTATTTACAAAACTTTTTTAATATTTGGGCATATTTTTGACATTTATCGTACTATTTCGAAATTATGATCACGTGCTATATTGAGAAACCGACTTAGCTATTCTGTGTGAAGGTAAATTAAAAAATGATCAACTTAGGTAAGTAATTTTGTGTATGTTGGCCTTTAAAATATTCAGTAAAGGGAGATAAGTTCCATATTTTTTTGTCAGAGCATTTTTTGTCTACATCCAATTTAAAATGTTAAATTTCAGATATGTAACTGACAAATTCTGTCAGGTCAGTTCTCATCACTTTGCAAGTGGGTTCATGTATTAGTTTAACAATGGTGAATTTCTATTTTAACTTACCAAAAAACTTTCTGAAGTGATGAACGAATTTAATGTTTCGTTGAACTTTGATTCTTCATTTTGTACAGTGTATTTTATGACCATACGGATGCCCCTCCCACGGCTTACAAAGTGGAGAGAATATATAGTGATAGAGATGTTCGTCCGTTTTCCCGCCAATCCGTTACACTTGGGGTACCCTCTCTTACCTTCAACTACATCACTCAATTGAATTTGATGAAACTTTCACAGGATCTTTGTCACACAGTGCCATTGTGCACCTCTTTTTTACATTTGATTGGAATGTTATTAGGTGTCTTCCATTGCAAAACATGGACTTTTTTATTGTTATCATAAGGAAACGGGGGTAGCTATTTGTGAACACTGCTAAGTTTTTCTAGTTTTGTTGTACAGTGTTTACATCATTACAAAATTAAGCGATGTTAAAGTTTCCAACGCTTGCACGTGATCATATCTAGGCTTAGCTACAATAATGTAGCTAATGTAGGCTTGCTTAACATCGAAGTACATTACATTTAAAATTACCTACATCAAGAATTGTAATTCGATTGAAACATTTGAAGTTGGTTTGAAGTTAAACATTAATTGAATTGTTTACCGAAACAGGTTGAAAAAAATAATGGCTAGAATTTGATGAAACTGGTACCCCCTGTTGACTCTCGTCTGTATACTATCTCTTAAAAGATGTCATTCGTTATTTATTAATTACTATTTGAACTCATATTTCATCCGATTTATGTTATATTAAGTTTTCTCTAAAAGTACATTTTAATAACATGTTTAATAAAACAGACTTGTCCGACCAAGGGCATTAAGTTGTTGGTGTAGGACGTTAACCCCCCATCCCCCAAAATCAATCAATAAAACAGACAAGTTTTACTTGTAAATTTGCCCTTTGAGTAATTACGGAAGAAATTAACGCAGTGTTTATCAGTTTAAAAAATAAATCATGTTTGGTTAAGAAAACACGACCCAATTGCCATGCGAGTCAATATCTAGCCAATCAGAGACTAGCACTGCTCATTAAGGACAGAACAATGATGGATCCCATCGGTTTGGTATCTGTATAATGTATCACAAAGGACACGGTATGTTTGGAATGTAAAAAGGTTTACTACATACTCATGGTACTGCCATAAACTCGAGCATGGCACTCACAATGCAACCCATGTCTGAAGTCGAGCACACCTTGTCCGATTTTGGCTTGGGACCATGCTGGGACGGTTCCCAGTGCTCGACCCACAGAGCAGCCAAACGTGTTCCCAGGTGGAGGATAAGGGAGACCCTCTCGTTGGGGGGTTACAGGTCATAATACGGAAAGCATGGCCGCGGACCATAGTGGGTAACGTGTTTGGAGAGTGCCACGCTCCTTGCACGATAAAGACCCCTTTTGTAGATTTCGAAAAAGAGTAGGCTCATTGTAGCCGCTACAAAAGGCTAAATTCACCGAACCTACCCAATACTCCGCACATTTCCAAGGGCAGTCAAAATTTTGTTCCCTGTGTCCTCCCCCACCCCCTTTTTCAATTGATGTATTGTTTTTTGACTTGTTCCAGTCCTGAATATAGCTGAAATACTGGTCGCTGGACGTAAAGCAAACATCCAATCAATCAAGCAATCAATCAATCGATCACGTGTTGACACGTCAGACACAGTAATCATCACTGGACGACTTCGCACGTGTCGATACGAATTATCTCACAAATCTTAAATTTGGTGCAAATCACTTGATTTGAGGCGGCTAGAAAAGCACTCCTACATTTTTGTTGTCTATAAAATCAACAATGCCCCGAGCTTCGCGTATAGCCAAGCGTTATCATATTAAAAAACCTGCCTATACTACAAGTCACCGTGTTTTGGTGAGGTTGTTTTGTTTACCTGATAAATAAAAACTTCTAACCGTGTATGGTCGGGCTTATGCTCCGTTTGTAGATCAAAAAAATTATAAAATATAAAATAATTATTATTTCCACAAAATATTCAGCGTTTTAAAATGCAGCGATTTTTTTATTTTGATAGGGCGATTCTCTATAGTAAGTCAGCTATTTTTGTTTCAAAGAGATCCAATATTGTTTACAAACGTTCGTCTGCTTTCGTGACGTACAATGGTATTTAGACAAACAGCGAGACTTTTCCAGCGTCTACCGCAAACAACAAGGGATCATTTCCAAAGATAAGAGCTGCACCCCCCCCCCCAACCCCTCATCCAGACAGAGACTAAAAATTAATTTGTTTTATCATAAAACTGTTTTTTTTTTATATGTAATTGACTTGTTACTAAAACTAATTAGACTAATCACATGTTTTGATATTTTGATTTTTTACTCATTTTGTTTTGTTATGAATAATTGTTCTGCCTCTCAGGGGCTCCATAATTGGATTAAATAAAATTTGTCTATTGTCTATTGTCTATTATCCTATTCAGTCAAAACATGGCAGGATGAAAAAATACTCTCAATTTTCTCTTTTATTTCTTCTTTGGATATAACTGCTATTGCTTAAGAGTTGGATATTTTGAAAGGTATGGCATTACTGTAGAACAAGAATATATTTTTTCCAGTGAACGTCTTTACAGTGGAAGCATTTCCTAAAGTGTGTAATGTGTACAATGTGACCACAACAAGAAATGGAAGTAAAATTATCATTCTTAAACTTTAAGGTTGAATTCTCGCATAAAGTTCGAGGATACTTTTTCCCCATTTTTATGAAATTTAGCATTATATGTGTAATGCCCCATATTTGAAATTTCAAGTGAAATTTTTGTAGTAAAAAGTTAGATATCCCGCCCGCTCGGTTACCTTTGCACTGGCCATCCAAGAGGATAATGATGACCTCTTCAAAGTAGATAGTTACATACATAAACAAAAAAGATTTACCAGGATACATTTAGAATTTTGCAAACGTAGGAAGAAAATTCGACCGAGAGGTAGGTGGCCACGTTGAAACGCAAAATAAGGTATAATCACATCACAGACGTTTAAACCTGTTGAATAAAAGGAGGAGTCGAAATAACAATCATAAATGAATATGGAAAGACAGACGTTATAGACAAATAAAAAAACAGACAAACAAATGACAGAGAGCAAGCAAAGAATATAATAATGAGCAACGTGTAACCCATTAAAATATTCTATTCAGGGGGCGGTTGGCGAACCCGAGGGTTCAATAAGATAATCATTGAATGCTTCAAACATGCAAGTTGCATCTCATATTTATTCAATGCAAAAGGCCCAGAATAATTTAGCTAAGGAAAAGAGGGGGTACGGATGATGACAGCAGAATGATCTAATAAATTTGCCAGTCGTCTGCAAGTCATACACTCCGTGGAAAACGACTAATGGATGATGGCGACCGTTTAATGCAAATAAATAAAACAAAACTCAATATTAAAAAATCATAAACCAATGATAACTCCCATGGTGCTAGCAGGCAATTAGTTTGACAGTAATGTGAGACTCTCAGATTGATGCAAATGTTGCAAACCTTAAATTTTTAATATGACAAAACTCCCTGCATAGCATCAGACATGGTCTTAATTCATATGTCTGAACGGTTGACAGTATATTAAATGTCAACTAGCAATTTGAATATTACGCATGTGCAATTAGACTTGCAAAATTGTAGATTGTATCGATATTTGGTAACATCTGAAATCCAAATATTTTTGGTTCTCATATGGGTATGTTTGTGACATTTCTCATTTTAGAATTAAATTAATTTAGAAATTTCCAGTATTAAAATTATTGTCAATAGTTTAAGCACATTCGTTGTTAAGATTACTAATAAATCAAGACCAACTGTACATGGAATAATATACAATTACTGTCTTTTGATGAGGTAAATGTGTGGAGTTATTGACTTTTGAAAAAACTGTTATTCACCGAGCCCAGCGGGCGAGGTGAATAACAAAGAGTTTTTTCAAAAGTCAATAACTCCACACATTTACCGAATCAAAAGACAGTTATTGTTTTATTCAATAAAAAATGATATTCACTAAAAATGAAATGGTTATTCACCGCGGGAAAATGCATGCGATTGTTATTTAAAAAAGGGAATATCCGGGATTCTATAAATAACAATCGCATGCATTTTCCCGCGGTGAATAACCATTTTATTTTTAGTGAATATCCTTTTTTATTCAAATTTTTCAGTCACATTATTTTTATACAAAATGTTTTATATATTATTGAATAACAAACATAATATTTTAGCATGTTACTTCTGGCTATTGTGTTATTCATTGTTTGTTATCTGGAGTAGTATTAGTAGTTATACATCTATTATTGATTACTGGTGAGCCAACGCTGAGATCGTTTTCGAGCCCGACTATATCCAAGGTGTGTTCGACTTTAACATTAATTGACAAGGATCGACAGTTTCTTACTTACTGGGTTAGCGGACCTGCTGGCAATCCTAAGATTCCGGTTTCATCCCCGGTGATGACTTGGTGTCATGTTACGTTCTCATCGTTACACAAATTAATAAGATGAAAAACATCCAATTAACATATTTCGTTATAAAATTGGCTTAAAACTTCCTGATACAGTTTTAACTGTTTTATATCATTGACACAAGGACACAAGGAGCCTCGCATTGGTTGTTAGTCAGATCACGTGGCCCCTCAAAAATGAGGTTGGGTTTGCTAGGGTTACTTTAATTGACATAGATTGCCTGTTTTCCTGCTAAAAGTCTGGGATTTTCTCCTGGTACTAAGACTTACTTGCTAATAAAAATTGGACACGATACAGCTTTAAAATGGCTGATAAACCGTGTATACAAATACCACAGACTTCCATGCCGTAAAATACAAACCTCTAATTGTCCACATTACTGACTGAAGTTGGCGTGTTAAGTGGTCAACACTGAATATATAGTATCTCACTTAATTATATATCTCATTATCAGTTTTTAGCGGTCTTTGTTACGAGCAGCAAATTGGACTTAGTTACAGTCTATTATTTCAATAATACACTCATTCAATACAGTGGTATATTGTTTGAAAAACAGCATGTCATGAAACTGACAAAATGTCACGTATGTTCTTTACACATGCGCGACGCAGGAGTATAAATTGCATGACATTATTCTTTGTCAAACTTTGTACTTAAACAACACAAAACGGATTTAATCAGATCATTAAAAGGACAAAATCTTATTGCGAAATTATAAATGCAAGGCTAACATAAACCTCAAACAAATAATCTGAACAATGGGGTGATACCAGATGTTACGGAAAGTTGGGCATATACTGGTTTATCGCCGTGTTACTTGTTACGGTAAGGTGGGCATATGCTGGTTTATCGCCGTGTTACTTGTTACGGTAAGGTGGGCCTATACTGTTTATCGCCGTGTTACTTGTTACGGTAAGGTGGGCATATACTGGTTTATCGCCGTGTTACTTGTTACGGTAAGGTGGGCATATACTGGTTTATCGCCGTGTTACTTGTTACGGTAAGGTGGGCCTATACTGTTTATCGCCGTGTTACTTGTTACGGTAAGGTGGGCCTATACTGTTTATCGCCGTGTTACTTGTTACGGTAAGGTGGGCCTATACTGGTTTATCGACGTGTTACTTGTTACGGTAAGGTGGGCCTATACTGTTTATCGCCGTGTTACTTGTTACGGTAAGATGGGCCTATACTGGTTTATCGACGTGTTACTTGTTACGGTAAGGTGGGCCTATACTGGTTTATCGCCGTGTTACTTGTTACGGTAAGGTGGGCATATACTGGTTTATCGCCGTGTTACTTGTTACGGTAAGGTGGCCTATACTGGTTTATCGCCGCGTGGGACTTGTGGTTAAAATGACCTTTAGATCAGCAGGCCCACAGAGATACCATCTCACTCACTGATGTCTAGTTTATATAGATTAAAACACGTCACTAGCATACAATGAAAGAAATTCCGTGCAAATACTTTATTTTGAAAGTTTAAATAAAATGGAGAACATCGACACGTTCATTGCCGAAATGATCAATAACGCTTAACCATTGTATTTAATTACATTTACTTATTAATTTCGTTTTGTTTTTTGTTTAAATGATGTTAAAAGCCACCTTCAGCCATTTTTCAGCTATATCATGACGTCAAATGTCTACTGGGGAACGAAGCCGGAGAGAACCACTGACATTCGGTAAGAAAACTGACAATCCTAAAATTCAGATTGGAGTCGAGTAAACACTGCCGCAGAGAGACTCGAACCTGCAAATTCAGTGTTGACAGACCACGTGATCATTAGTAGACGATCGACCTTAACAACTCAGCCACCGAGGCCCTTATTAATACCAAAGTATAGTTTCAAATAGAAGAAACTTTGTACCACAATAAATAAAACAAGAAGGCTAAATTCCAGGTCTGATGAATACGAAAATATCCCCGATACCTCATCAGTGACGCACAGTTTAAGTATAAATACGTTATTTACGTTTAATAGGCTAATAAACAATTTGTTCATATCGTGTGAAGTCCATTGTAACCGACATTTGTGTATCTATTTTGAGTCACAATCCCTAATTGGTTTGACATTATTTAGTAACTCAATTTAAAACTTCAACATATCAATAATTTAATGACTAAATGGAAATAAGCCCATTAAGAACATTGGCATTTCATGGAATTTGAAACCAATTTTTCTTGTTTATGTTAATGTTTACAACTGAGAAAGTCTGAACACGCCTTTTTCCAAACAGGAAGATACTGTCGTAAGCAAGACTTAAATGACAAATGACTAATATAAACTCGTGAAATCTAGTACTAAACTAGAATGCAAAACACATGGCTTCCCCGCAAGTAATGTTCAACGGTCTATATATTTTAAATTTTTATTTATATTTTATATCCCTAAAAGAAGAAAATTGCAATGAAACGAATACACCTACAACCGAATAATATTTCAATGTTATCATGGCGTCAAATTTTATTGTAATGAAAGCCGAAGCACCCAGCTAAAAAGTTTCGACCTTCGACAAGAAAACTGAGAATTCGATTGTTAATTAAGACTTGAATCGATTATGCACTTGTACGCAGTACGATTCGAACTCACAAACTCAGTGTTGACACACCAGTGATTTCAAATTGTGAACTATAGATGATTAACATAACCTTGAAAACCAATGTATAAATTATCGCGCAACAGTAGCAAAGTCTAGAACGATAAGAATTAAATGTGATATTGAATTGACAATACTCTCTATATATATTTTGCGAATCCATCTAAAATTATAAGTATTAAACTTTAAATTCACAAAAAATATTTTAAAATGGCCAGAGCATGCAATGAATACCAACCAAAATCCTTACTGTATGACAACATGACAAGACTTGGTTTAGAAGCGAATTGTGTCGCGAGAAAAGAAAACGTAATCAATTTAGAATAACGGCTCTTCGTACAAAAATTATTCACATGCATTAACGTAGACATCAACAAAACTTAATATTAACATCAAAGAAATATAGAGTAAATAACTTAAAGACAGTAACATAAGACAATAACGTGAAAAACCACGATATGGTTATATTGGAAAATGCCTCAAACCCTAAAATCTACTGTAAACTGATGGAAAGGCTAATAAAATCACAGAAAGCTTCCTACAATATTATCCCACTAAAAATGAGATTAAAAATGAAAACTTGGAGGATATGGTTTATGACGATGACAGGACGTGTATAATACTGAATGACTATTTCTGTCCTATCTCGTCAATCCATGACACAAATATCACTTTCTAACTTTAAAGAAAAACCTTTTACCGGTAACACAATCTCTCACATTATACAGAAGATGTAATTGATATGTTAAAAATCCTTGATCCTAATAAGGATAAGGGTCCTGACACCAAAAACCACCTAGAACGAATAATCGTACCCTCGCTTTTTTATGTGGCGAGGGTTCGAATTTAATCATATTACTCGTAATGTAGCAGAGCTGGAGTGAATCACTCTCGGCACTTTGATGTCCAAAAGAAGTTGCATATATAATCCGCCGTGGTCATTATTGATACGTGATGATAGTTTTTTAATAACCCGCTGTGCTTTATGTATTAATTGACATTCGTGTCTCTTTTTAATTACGTTTACCAAATGAAAACATAGAGAACCTAAACTGAATGGCCTGTTGCATCTTGGGTAGTTATATGTAAATTATTGGATTCTTACTACAGAATGGTTGTTATAGTATGCAAATTAGCATGTTTATAATAAAATTAGGTCACATTATCCATATACAGAAAAATGATCAACAAAGCACTTTCCAATTGCATCTTTAAAGACAAAAAATGTATTCAATAAAGATCGTTTCTGCAGCTTTAATAACGCAAAGAAGATGAATACATGTATTATGTTTGCATTTTGCATAAATAGACCGAAGTGAGAAAATTATACATTACGAGCAATAGGACTGAATTTTGCCGTTAATCCGACAAATTATAACGGCAGTAAAATTCGAAATAAAAACCATCGTATGTCAAAAATTTGCCTAGAAACAAAAATCCCATTCCTTCGACAATTTTTTTTTAAATCCTACCAAAAACTGATATATCAGGCATGCAGAATTTCAATTAAAAACCAACAGATACCAATAACTACATCACATTAGATTATCGTTATAACATTTCAGACTGACGGCAAATGTAAAATATATGTTGATACCATTGTTTCCTCTGGAAAAATCATGCTTCCGCAAGATCTACCATTGTACTTTTTTGATAAAATGGCCACAGTCCCATAACTTCTACAAAATTTGACGAATCAGCATGACGGTAGAGTTAGCACATCTACACATCATAACAATAAATCCTTCTCAACTATCAAAGCAATCTGTCAAGTGGTTTCAGAGGAGATCTACAAGATATACTGCTGTAATATGGTCGAAGTCCCATAACCCCTACAAAATTTGACGAATCAAAACGACGGTAGAGTATGCACATTTACAGCTATTAATGAATAATCCTACCAAATATCAAATCAATCCGTCAAGCGGATAAAACATTGAAATGACATAACTCGCGTAAATATTTTGCGATTTTCAATTCTCACTCATAATGGAACCATTAATGTTTAGTTTATTAGCACATTTATACCCCAAGGGGTTGATGGCAATACAGTTACACAATTATACACAAACAATAAACAGATATAAATTTTTTAAGACATTATTAACTAAAATAAAATCCAAATCATGCAGTAACAGAGTCCACTTTCCTCAGTACTAACGACTTTTTGATAAATAGTGCAACATACTGCAAATGACTTGAAGAGGACATTAATTTTACATATGTTTCAAATTCATTTCTTATACAAATATCTTTGAATAATTAATTATCATTTCTTTGCAATGTCATTGGTTCGCAACCGATTCTTACAGTTGTGATCTGCATTTATTGACTAAACACATATTTTCTGTTATAAATACCGGAAAGACTTCCATTTAAACCCCCACTAAAAATGCATTATTTCGAACGTAAATAAAAGAGTTTGGCACTAGGTGGCAGCCACTAGTCATGTATTGACAATTGAGCAAGTGTGAGCCGTGTGAACTCTATGTGATAGTCTAATGCATTGCGTTTTTTATTGGGGGTTCATTGGAAGTCTTACCTAAATATGCATCTGGATAATGCTACAGATTTAATTTACAATATGATATGTTGTTTACAAACTATTTTAATTTTGTATGTTGTAGTTTATGCTAATTATTTTTTTTTGTTAATTAGTTTGAACATATCTTATTCGTGCAATCAAAAACAGGGCCCACACTTCTGAATTCTCAGTCTCCCTTGACAATGCGATACAATTATTATAGAAACATGGTCACGTGACCATAGTATTAAATTGAATCATACAAAAAAAAACAATCGTTAGTTATTACATTGCTATTGTATATCAAATTAAATCACGCATATCCATTAACATATCTGTATTACGATTTTGTTATAACTCTATGATTGAACGGCTTCTCAGCTGAAAACGTGAAACTTTAGAAGTAGAACACCACTCGTCATTACATTGCATTTGTTATATGGTACAGCAGAAAAGAGACAAATAAATCTTTCATGTTTGATAATATCGACATGTTGGAATTACAGTTGATACTTTATTTACATAAACCGGTATTCTCCAGCTAACTTACGCATTTTCCTATTCTTGGTTTAATGATGGTCTTGAGAAGTGGGTTTCTTTATTAATAAAGCACAAAGTTCTATGTCTGTTGTCAATGTTGTTCCAAGATGGACTTGTTTTTTGTAAACTTGGTGTAGTAAATTCTGTTATAAATTGGTACCTTTGATGACATTTTATTTACAACCACTGAGGCGATGCCTCTGCTGCTGGTGCACTGTTAGTCCCCGAGGGTATCACCAGCCCAGTAGTCACACTTCGGGGCTGACAGGAAAACTACACTCTTTCAGTGATACAGTGATTGTCTAAATTTACTGCCATGAAATTTCGAAAATTATTCTAATTCTAAGGTTTTTCTATTTTCAAGGTGTAGATAGCCTCAGACGGATTTGGTATAACGTTTTGGAATTTTAGTGATAAAAGCTCTGCAACATCTTTATCATTTGGATTTTAAATATTGTTTGGGTTTGAGCGCCACTGCTGAGTGTTGATTAGACGAAGCGCGCGTCTGGCGTAGTAAATTATATTAGCCTTGGTATCTTTGAAGTATCTGTCACAATTTAAAGTATCAATTGGTGGTACGAAAGCATATTTTCTAATACTACTTACGATTTCGCCAAATTAGTACTCTCGAAATTTCTATAATGTAAGTGTAACAAACTTAATATATATACAATGTATATTTAATTATTCTTCCGTTAATAGCCGATTTTTGAAACAGAGGACCCAGTACAGATGAGCTCACCTGCACACATCTGTACTCGTTGCGTTATCCAATCAAAAGCCATGAAAACAAGAACGTTGTCATTTAAGAATTGAATTCCTTTGAAGTTTCATTGACGTATGAAAGCGTTGACCGAAGCCCATTTTCGGCAAACTGATACATCTTCGTTTATTACATTAATTTTGACACTTTAACAGTGGAACGTCTCTAGACAATTGTACGCTAATTGTAAAATAAATTATGTAAACACAAATACTCAACCTTATAGACCAGTTAAGGAATAATAGTAAAAGAACTACATCACATTTACTGGTTTATTTCAGTGGACGCATGCCGAAACAGTTTGAAGAGCGTAGAATATGTTTTTTATCAGATAACAACATCTGCAATAATAACACCAATTATTGCCCCAACAATCACTATTAATATTATGCAATTGTATAGCATGATAAAATCTGGGAACATATTACATAATACCTATCATTTACATTCTATTGTAACTATCATGAGTTAAACTGTAAATTTAGCGTTAGAAACAAATTGAAGAAATTGTATAACGATCCGACTCATATACTGGTCGTCGCTCTAGCATATGACTGGAGATACATGTAATGGTCTTCGTTCTGGTAATGGAGACACATGTACTGGAAGTCGTTCTTGTATATACTGGAGACAAATGTACTGGAAGTCGTTCTGGTATATACTGGAGACACACGTACTGGAAGTCGTTCTGGTATATACTGGAGACACACGTACTGGAAGTCGTTCTGGTATATACTGGAGACACATGTACTTGTCGTCGTTCTGGTATATACTGGAGACACACGTACTGGCCCTCGTTATGTGTATATACTGGAGACACATGTACTGGTCGTCGTTTTGGTACAAACCGGAGACACATGTACTGGTAGTCGTTCTGGTATATACTGGAGACACACGTACTGGTCGTTCTGGTATATACTGGAGACACATGTACTGGTCGCCGTTCTGGTATATACTGGAGACACGCGTACTGGTCGTCGTTCTGGTACATACTGGAGACACATGTACTGGAAGTCGTTCTGGTACATACTGGAGACACACGTACTGGCCGTCGTTCTGGTATATACTGGAGACCCACGTACTGGTCCTCGTTCTGGTATATACTGGAGACACATGTACTGGTAGTCGTTCTGGTATATACTGGAGACACATGTTCTTGTCGTCGTTCTGGTATATACTGGAGGCACACGTACTGGTCCTCGTTATGTGTATATACTGGAGACATATGTACTGGTCGTCGTTTTGGTACATACTGGAGACACATGTACTGGTAGTCGTTCTGTTATATACTGGAGACACATGTACTGGTCCATCGTTCTGTGTATATACTGGAGACACATGTACTAGTCCTCGTTCTGTGTATATACTAGAGACACATGTACTGGTCGTCGCTCTAGCATATGACTGGAGATACATTTAATGGTCTTCGTTCTGGTACATACTGGAGACACATGTATTGGTAGTCGTTTTGGTACATACTGGAGACACATGTATTGGTAGTCGTTTTGGTACATACTGGAGACACATGTATTGGTAGTCGTTTTGGTACATACTGGAGACACATGTACTGGTCATCGTTCTGGTATATACTGGAGACACACGCACTGGTCCTCGTTCTGTGTATATACTAGTGACACATGTACTGGTCGTCGTTCTGGTATATACTGGAGACACACGTACTGGTCCTCGTTCTGTGTATATATCATTTGCCCCAATATTTCGTACGTTTTTATTTTCGCGTTCCAACTTTTACCGCGAATATAGCGAAATTTAAATCACCGCGAAAAAAACACTTATACGGTATATACTGGCGACACACGTACTGGTTCTCGTTCTGGTATATACTGGAGACACATGTACTGGTCGTCGTTCTGGTATATACTGGAGACACATGTACTGGTCGTCGTTCTGGTATATACTGGAGACACATGTACTGGTCGTCGTTCTGGTATATACTGGAGACACATGTACTGGTAGTCGTTCTGGTATATACTGGAGACACATGTACTTGTCGTCTTTCTTGTATTACTGGAGTCTGGAGACACACGTACTAGTCCTCGTAATGTGTATATACTGGAGACACGTGTACTGGTCATCGTTCTGGTATATACTAGAGACACACGTACCGGTCCTCGTTATGTGTATATACTGGAGACACATGTATTGGTCCTCGTTCTGTGTATATACTAATGACACATTTACTGGTCCTCGTTCTGTGTATATACTGGAGACACATGTATTGGTCCTCGTTCTGTGTATATACTAATGACACATTTACTGGTCCTCGTTCTGTGTATATACTGGAGACACATGTACTGATCGTCGTTCTGGTATATACTGGAGACACATGTACTGGTCCTCGTTCTGCGTATATACTGGAGACACATGTACTGGTCCTCGTTCTGTGTATGTACTAATGACACATTTACTGGTCCTCGTTCTGGTATATACTGGAGACACACGTACTGGTCCTCGTTGTGTGTATATACTAGTGACACATGTACTGGTCGTCGTTCTGGTATATACTGGAGACACATGTACTGGTAGTCGTTTTGGTATATACTTGAGACACATCTTATGGTAGTCGTTCTGGTATATACTGGAGACACATGTATTGGTAGTCGTTTTGGTACATACTGGAGACACATGTACTGGTCGTCGTTCTGGTATATACTGGAGACACACGCACTGGTCCTCGTTCTGTGTATATACTAGTGACACATGTACTGGTCGTCGTTCTGGTATATACTGGAGACACACGTACTGGTCCTCGTTCTGTGTATATACTAGTGACACATGTACTGGTCGTCGTTCTGGTATACTCTGGAGACACACGTACTGGTCCTGGTTCTGTGAATTTACTGGAGACACATGTACTGGTCGTCGTTCTGGTATATACTGGAGACACATGCAATGGTCGTCGTTCTGGTATATACTGGAGACACAAGTACTGGTAATATTTTAGTAAAATTATACTATTGTAGCAGGCGATTCAAACTTCACAGACATTACAGTGAATGCCGTCGGAACGGGGTTGAAAATAAATATTGTTACATTATCGAGAATCGAAATATATTATAAATATTGTTTAGCCAAATGTATTGTTTTAACTTCTATATCGTAGGATTCGGACATCTGCCTCATCAAACTTAGTTCAGAAAGCGCATGAAATGCCTCAAATTGTTCTGAAGAAGTGCAGATGATTCTATTCGTTTGTTTGATTGAGGTTTCAAGTTTAATCCAGTTCAATCCACTTTCAGCAATATTCATATGTGACATGGAGTCCCATTTTAGGACATACTGTCAACGTTTGCAGTCAAGCATACATATGCACATCACTGAAGATTGGACATGATAAATATATTCAATCTATGAAATTCGCGTACAATAAAAATGTTATTCACTGTAAGAAAATTGATATCGTTTACTGATAAAACATAAGTTTCCTATACTAAACTGTTTAATCTTACGGGTCCTTAGGGGATACACGTGTTTCATTATAAAATCTTTCTGGTCCTTAGGGGATTAACATGTTTCGATATAAAATCGGCAACCAGTCGTAAGAATTCACTACACAAACACCAAATGACATTTTGAGCCATATGTGATTTTTCGATATTCAAATGAAGGTAATAACAAATACCGAAACCATGGAAACTGACAGAAAGACAATCTATAAACCAGAGTACAAGAAATCGGCGAAATCAAGAACCAACAACAAAACATTATCGAATCAACTACTGCAATGGTCATGACTTGGTACAGGCATTTCAAAAGAAATGCTGGTTAAACTTCTGTCATCAAAAGACAGGTAAAACCGCAATTACAATCCTTTCGTAAGCTTGTCAAATAGAATTTATTTACAGTTTTGTGATGCACATGAAAAATTCATTCCTAGAAATAAATTTATATAGAAATAGATATATATATTCTTGACATATTCAGTCTATAATGAATGTATAAGTTCGTATATATTGATAATCTGTATAACACACTGCTGGGTATAGCAATACAATAAAACAAAATTATACATATATTAGAAAATTACACATTATCATAAAAGGAATTACTATGAACAATATGGACCTCATTTTCACACTTCTAATGATCACTTTATAAAGTATGGTCACGTAAATACAGTCGTTTCAACTCATGGTTTACATTCCATCTTAGAAAAGCGAACGTGGAGTAGGACCCACTAGCTGGCATGTGGAGGATGATAAAATGCGTATTCAATGTTGCACTATACGGGATCGATAAATAGGGCTTGTTCTACACACGTAACTAGTGAATTTATCGGCTGTATCGGTGTATAAATTATATTTTTTTGCAGAACAGAAGTGACACTCTACATTTAATTATACAGTTAAAAATAAATAATTAAATCAAGCAATTTTTTTTTCGACATTTACAAATAAAGCAATATTCATTAGGGTAGATAATTTCATTACAAAGATATTATACTATATTAGTTTTTAAGTTTTATAGCGTCTACAACTTTATATTGTGTAAACGTTGCTGGTTGCTCCGCCTCCTTAAAATTATCTGCATGGAACCAGGCGATGGTTTGATTAATTCTACGAAAGTCGTAGTCAATCGAGTACAGAATATAAAAAAATAATAAACAATAACAGATATAAAACCCCGATTTGTTCAAATGAATAAGTATCAGCGGTTTCACCTCGTAGACCCCCTTCGGTACAATCTGATGTCCGTTCAGACATTATTTGTGTTCTTTCTTCAGACCCACAAAATACGAAAGACTTAGCAAGGAGTTGGCCAAGTACAGACATGAATCCTGTTTTCGCACATGCTCACTTTGTGTAAATGATTTACACAAGAGTAAGGAGTTAGACTATCATTTGAGGTCCGATTCCACAACCTCTTTTTGTATTTCAAGAAAATTCATCTAATGTATGTTGTATGCTTCTTCGTGTATGACTTTATGTTTGTGTTGGTGTTCCGTTATGTTTTTATAAAAGTTAAACAATTTACTTTACAATTCTATTATGACTTCTGTCTTTTTAATTAAAAACATCCTTAACACGTGTGATGTAGAGACTGGATTTAATTTACGCATTTGTATTAAACTATCTGTACGGCAAAATAAAACTAATTCCTTATCTGTGATAAACAATCTGCAATAAATGTTCATTTTAACATAAAGGGGCCTACGTGACCAAGGGGTTTAGGTGGTATGTCTATTGATCACGTTATCACTGAGGTTGCGTGTACGAGCCTCACTGCAGGCAAGGAGTGTAGACTGCAATCTTAATAATCAATTTCAAGCATAATTTCATTTTTTGATTTAATAAACTGAAAGATAAGCTATCGACAAATATTTTCGGGGGTTTTTTGCAGCAATTAAGGGGTAAAAGAGGTGTTTAATAAATTCGAGTACACGTAGTTTGCTTCATCGAAATTAGTTTTTCTATTATTCCCCTTGAAAAAGAGAAGCAGCCATTGAATTAAACCATATCAATCCTCCCAACCGCTATTAAAAAGCACACACTTATAGTTCCTGTGAAAAAAATTAACAAGTTAACGATGTATCTACCCTTTTGAAGAGAATTGAGCACTTAAGTTTAAAAGTTTCTTCACCAAAGAACACTTTGTTCCGTGTCTGATTGAAATTACCAAGTACATGAAAAGATTTAAGATTTTGCCATGGACAATTTGCCCTAGCGAGCTTGAAGTTAAAGACACCACCAATACACTAAGGTCAGCCTCCACGGGGGGGGGGGGGGGGGTAACTTGGTATATATAAGGTAATACGGATGTGCGGCCCTAATGGGTCACTTTTTAGCTCTCCAAAATATATATGAATAGGTAGCTTTTTTGAAAAATATATCGTTGCGTAGTTGTAAATTATCTAAATATATCGATGCCTCAATTCTCAACTTAAGCATGTTAAGCCTATATAAACCACAGTGATTTTACAAACAAAGTGTTCCATTAACTTCAATTTATCATTTTGGTAGTAAATGTACTATTTTGTCAATGGGGATGTGCAGTAATAAATATAGGAATAGGTCTTATTTAATCATTCAATATATGATTAGGTCCTGTTTTATAGTGTCCAAAAACATATGAATAGGTTAAGTTTTCAAATGTCCGTCCGCACACCTGTACTTAAAAGTATCCTTAGTTACCCCCCCCCCCCCCCGTGTCAGCCTCTTAGACCTACTTCTAGAAATAGACTCAGGGAAACTACAAACTAGACTCTTCGACAAACGCGATGACTCTCGACTTTCCAACTGTCAACTTCCCGTTCATAGACAGCAACATTCCAGCAGCTCCAGCGTATGGTGTGTACATTTCACAACTTATCCGTTATTTTAGATCCTGTGATCGGTATTCCGATTTTCTAGACCGATCACTGCTGTTGACTGCTAAGCTACTCAAACAAGAGTTTGTTGTACCTAGGTTTATGTTATCTCTCCATAAGTTCCATGGTCGTCACCATGACTTAATTGATTGTTGTGGGAAATCAGTGTCTCAAATACGATCTGACATTTTCTCTGAGTCATAGGTAGTGATTACTATTCCTGAATTTGACTTTTCCTATAGACATAACAATGAGTAACTAGACTGGTGTCTAATTAGAGGCAGGTACTGCTCACTCGTCCGGAGCACCTGAGTGCACCCATGGTTTTTAATGGGTTCGGGTTACTCTCTTTCTGGTTTGTGTGTGTGTTTTTTTTGTGTTTTTGTGTTGCGTTTGTCTGTATCCGGATTTGTAACTGTCCCTTGACCTTTGGCTCTTGTCGTTCGGTCGGGTTTCTTTACTATTTTTCTTAGGTGTCTTCCCTTTTTGGTGGATGAAAGGGCCTTTATTATTTTTTAATTGGATAATTTGGAAAAGGTTCGATGGAATTTAGCCTAGTTGTTTTGGTAAGAACATCAAAATGTCAAGTCTAAGCGCCGACAACAACAACTGATTAACATTAGAAAAAAATAGAAAGACACAGATGAATTGGCAATGATATGTCGTCACAGGCACTTGTTTCAATTATTGTTGAAGCGATCTTCAAAATAAGTTGAAAGAAATAGTTATTTCCGGAGTTCGTTTCATAAATTTCCACTGGGTCTAGCTAACTGGTCAGTTATTACCAATATCGAGATTCTTTTTATCAATTGATTGTCTCATTTTCAAGAGCTACTCCAGAAAATTAAACAAAAGCTTTGAGAACACTATCAATGACGTTCAAAGTCTTTGACCTGTTCCCAACAGAAGTAATTACTTGGACAAACGTCTGCGCAATCCATTTCTGTGTCCGGTAAAGATATATAGGAAATGTTAGATTATTCTATCCCAATTAGAAAATCTGTCATGTGCAATACTTAGATTTTCTAAACATCACTCAACAAGCTGTCCAATTTTGGATTAGAATTTACGAAGACGCTAAATAAGGTCTTGATTACCCCGACCTACTCAATATCAACCGCTTTATTGTAATATTTATCATCGCTTCTTGTAATAATATTGTAACTGAATGCAATCGTGAATTAGGTTTTCGTCGAGTTTAGAATTTCAATCTGGCCTGTGTTAAATCAATAATATTAAGAACCATGACCCGATTTTTTCCGTCTAAAGAAATTTCCATGCATTGCAAACGTTAGGCCGGGATAAATAGACGATAAAATATTGAACAAAGCAGTGTTTGGAGTTTTCGAGCACTGTTTAAAACTTTTTCAGTCATTTCATGGGATCCATTGACAGAAATCATTCGACCTGTTAATCGACTTTAGCTTATGCTACAGTAGACAAAACCTTGCCTCGAGTTGGACTCGAACCTACAACGCCACTGTTGAAACGTCGTGATCTATGTTATGAGTACCTATAGAACACATCACAGGCAAATACTCATGCATGCGTAAGATATAATTTTACTCTCGAAATTATATGGTTAGAAACTTAAGCAAATGACAGTATATTTATAGATTATTACGTGGTCATTTCCATATTGGCCCTGATATTAGCCCTAAGAATCCCATATCAGCCGCGAGGGCTTTAGCACGACGGCTGATATGGATCGAGGACTGATACCACGGAAAATATGCAAATGACATTTATCATAATTTTTAATATTTATGCATGGCTAATATCGATATTTGCCCTGATGGCTAATAACTGACACCGACTTCCAGCCTTTATTACACTGACAGATTTCCCTATATTTATACTAAATATGTGATAAAACTGATTATTATTCACGATGTATTGACATTCGAGAATTTGTAAGAAAATATGAATGTATATTTCCTTATTAAATGCCCACCAGATTACACCGTTTGTTTTAACTATCACTTGTACCTGTGTACGCTTGATCGAATACATCAGTAGTCATTGATGCTGTCATAATAAACACGTTTTTTTTGCTATTAACTTGCAATTCACTTGTCAAACATAATATATATCTCACAACAAACTCGAGTGAGCCGGAATAGTTTGAGTTATAGAATTAAAGTTGTTTTGGAGGAATTTATCAGTGTAGGAACGAGACCACACATTTACGAACTATATGAAGCCCAAATGGCTTTATTTTAAAAGTTAGTTTTTACACCGATATATTCCGTACAATAGTTTTTATTCCATTTGATGAATAAATAGATTTTTCAAACCTTTTTTGAATGCACTATTTGATTGCGCCGTATATTCATGCATTACATCCGTTCATCAAAACATGAACGATAACGGTCGACCAATCAAAAGTAAACAATAACAACTATTGGAATGAAAAGTCATTTGTTCAAAGAACAAATGTGAGGTCTTTCCCGGCATTTTCTTAGTGTTATGTCTAGGTATATGGTTGCTAATTTTGAAAATTGCTGCCCATAACCATTGGACTTTGGTCCTAAAACGAAGAGCTTGTTGAGACGGTCACAAAAAACCTATGTTCACTATATTATCTCTGACGGTTTAAAAGTTATAAGCCATAAACTGATGAGCCAAAACCGCCAAGGCCATAACTTGAAAACGATTTGTCGCACAGTTTTCAATAATTTAAATCAAATGTAGATCTCAATGAGAGGAACATTTTTCTGATATAATGTCTGCTTAATATTTTTATGGTTTTTGAGTTATTTCGAAAACAAAATTTAGCCGAAACCTGTCAAGGGCCATAACCTCTAAAACGGTTTGTCGCACATTTTTTTAACCTGTGTATCAAATGTAGATCTCAATGAGAGGAACATTTTTCTGATATATTGTCTGCTTCAATTTTTTATGGTTTTTGAGTTATTTCGAAAACAAAATTTAATCGAAACCTGTCAAGGGCCATAACCTCTAAAACGGTTTGTCGCACAGTTTTCGAACCGTTATATCAAATGTAGATCTCAATGAGAGGAACATTTTTCTGATATATTGTCTGCTTCAATTTTTTACGGTTTTTGAGTTATTTCGTAAAATACTTTAGCCGAAACCTGTCAAGGGCCATAACCTATAAAACGGTTTGTCGCACAGTTTTTGAACCTGTATATCAAATGTAGATCTCAATAAGAGGAACATTTTTCTGATATATTGTCTGCTTCAATTTTTTATGGTTTTTGAGTTATTTCGAAAACAATATTTAGCCAAAACCTGTCAAGGGCCATAACCTCTAAAACGGTTTGTCGCACAGTTTTCGAACCGTTATATCAAATGTAGATCTCAATGAGAGGAACATTTTTCTGATATATTGTCTGCTTCAATTTTGTATGGTTTTTGAGTTATTTCGAAAACAAAATTTAGCCGAAACCTGTCAAGGGCCATAACCTCTAAAACGGTTTGTCGCACAGTTTTCGAACCTTATATCAAATGTAGATCTCAATGAGAGGAACATTTTTCTCATATATTGTCTGCTTCAATTTTTTAAGGTTTTTGAGTTATATTGAAAACCAATTTCAATGGCGGCCATTTTGAAAATGGTGGACTAAAAAAATTTTTTGATCCGATACATGTAATTAGGACCCTCATATCTACTTGGAAACCAAGTTTTGTGTAAATCCGACAACTTTGACGTTTTCGACAAACTTCGCGTCAAAATCGTGTAAACAGGAAGTGGATCGAAGAATGTTTTTTTGCATGACAAATCATGACCATAAGTCAGGCAACAGTTTCCTCACTTTAGATTTTTGATATCTGTCATTGTTTCTGAGTGTATCTGCACACAAGGGTAAACAGTGTTTGGGGAGATAACTCTGTTTCTAAAAATAGATCGGTGTCGCAGGGTGACTCAGGTCGAGCCCAGGTAGTGTCGGTTAAGTGTGCCAAGTTTCAAAGCGATACGTCAAGACACTTTTTTGACATCTGTGGCAGAAAAAAAAAAATAATAATAATCATAAGAAATACAGTAAGGTCTTTCCCTTGGAAAGGGAAAGACCTTAATTAAATATGTATATGATATTTTTAAAAGAAGCAAAGTAATGTACACAGTAAAAGTAGTGGTTTCATAACAATACACCAAATACTTAAGGTATCCCACCCATAAGTGTTTATTTGTTTGTTTGAATGATGTTTAACGCCAATTTCAGCAATTTTTCAGCTATTTCGTGGCGTACAGATTTTATATGGGGAGGAAGCCGGAGTACCCGGAGAGAACCCCCGACCTGCGGTAGGAAAACTGACAATCCTTGTAATTAAAGATTGGAGTCGAGTACACCCTGCCCGCAGTGAGACTCGAACGTTGACGGACCACGTGATCATCAGTAGACGAACACCCTTTTTTTTCGGCCACCGAGGCCCCCATCCATAATTGTAGTCACCGTTTCTGCTTTATTAAATAATTGTATTGCTAATTAATGATACCATTTAAATATATGGTTTTACTTTGGGTCAATGTTAACAGTTTTGAGCAAAAATGTAAGTTACTTTCATAGTATTTCCGATGTTTCTAGGTCTGTTCCATTGAAAAACAATAGACATCCGGGACACCAAATATGATCAAGTGGTCAACTTTAAGATTTGAAAGACTCTTGTGCCAAATAGTATAGCTCATGATGTGGAGGGGTTGGTTTTTGAAGTGGAGGGGTCTTCTAGAACAAGAACAGTAAATTAATTTTAATTACGAGGGTAAAACAAAAACAGAAGGCAGTAATAATAAAAAAAACAATGCTATAAATCAATAGACATATAATTTCGGCAAACAGAATTACCGAAATCAACAATCTACTATATCCTGCCCTCTTAAAACATTTTATGAGGCTTATAAATAACCATGATTCATTCTCATTAATGAAATTGAAAAAGAATAAATTGGTAATGTTACGACAGAAATCAAATCTGTGACTTACATCAATCGAGTATTTCTCCAATATCAATCCAGATTTTTTGTAATCAACATTTACATCCATTTTGCGTACACAACAAAGGAGACATCCTTTTAAGCAATACACATTACTAAGCTGGTCAATACATTTGTTGAGAATTTTGATAGCCTTCGAGGCAATACACATAACTCAGTAAATACATTGGTTGAAAAATCGTTAATTTCTAATTGAATATTGAGGATTAATTAAGTGTTAAGAAATCGACACAAACTCTAATACATACTAAATACTAAAAATATTGAAAATGTAAATACATGCTGAAATAAGAGGGGAAGCAAAACGTAGCTTACCTTGACTATGTTGTAACTTTTAACCAGAATAATGCGGTCATTCACAAAATATTACTACTGTTTATGGCAATAACACATCCACACAAAGCGAATACACATATGTTGACGAACAATGACAGTTATACAATGACTTGTCAATCATTCGCTCTACCATCGATCATTATGGAAAATCGTAACAATGTTGAACTCGGTGAACTTTTTAATTTTGTGTATATAGTAAAGAATGTGTAACTCCAATACACGAATTTCATATATTACAAAACCGGTTCGAGAGTTCCACGCTCCTTGCATGATAAAGACCACTATCGTAGATGATGATGAGAGTTGGCTCGTTGTACATGTCGTAGACGATACCCTATCCATACCCCATACTTTTCCAGTGGCATTCACAATGTGTTCTTTGGTTCATTTTATTCATCATTTATTGTTAGTGAACTTGTTCTCGTACTGAATATAGATAAAATACTGCTCCCTGGACGTAAAGCAAACATCAAATTAACCAATAAATTTATTTATTTATTTATTTATTTATTTATTTATAAAGAAGAGTTAAATCAAACAAAATTCAATTCATTTCTTTTTTAATTTATTATTTTCATGCTTTAATGCTTAATTGCTTGAATTTGTTTGATTTATTGGTTTTGTTGTCACCAATATGTTACCTGTTTTGTGTTGATTGTCACCAGTCTACTTCCTGTGTTGGTTTTGTTGTCACCAATATGTTACCTGTTTTGTGTTTGTTGTCACCAACCTACTTCCTGTGTTGTTTTTTTATCACTCGTATGTTACCTGTGTTGTTTTTGTAGTCACCAGTCTGTTACATGTTTGTTGTCACCAGCTACTACCTGTGATGTTTTTGTTGTCAACAGTCTGTAGCTTGTTTTGTGTTTGTAGTCACTAGTCTGTTACTTGTTTTGTGTTGATTGTCACCAGTCTACTTCCTGTGTTGTTTTTGTTGTCACCAGTCTGTTACTTGTTTTGTGTTGATTGTCACCAGTCTACTTCCTGTGTTAATTGTTTTTTGTTGTCACCAGTCTGTTACTTGTTTTGTGTTGATTGTCACCAGTCTACTTCCTGTGTTGTTTTTGATGTCATTAGTATATGTTACCTGTTGTGTTTGTTGTCATCTTTTTTGTTTTGTAGCGGCTACAATTAAGCTACGATTTTTAAATCTACAAAAATAGTTCTTTGTCGTGCAATAAATCAACACGAAAGAGGAGTTGGACATGGAGTTATGACTTAGTATTGTGTAGATATATAATGTTGAAATGCAACAAAATGTCATCAATATACAAATAGACAATGTTGGTTCGCGTTACCTTTATGTTTACTTTTATTTGTTTATATTATTTTGGAGTTATGTCATTGTCTCATATGACGATGACCTAGTTATTTTTTACTTTCTGTCAGAACCAATATAATCTTTAGCCATAACTTTGCTATAAGTTTAGGTGTCGAAATGACATCGACTTACTTGAGAGCAAACGTAATCCAGACTCGATTACCTTCTTGTACTAAAATGACTTTTTGGCCAATAAGTAACAATGAACCTCTGTTCAACGGACATAGTTCTATGAACTTTAGAAGTATAAGACCTTCAGCTGTAGTACTATGGAACAACAAATCCTCCAATTTTAAATTAAAAAAAAATAATTTCTTCTGTAACAGGAGGCCTATCTGCTTTGCAGTTAGTAGATATATAAAGACCGTCAAAATCAATTAACTGAGCTAACGGAGTACGTCTTTTGCTCACTTGGTTGACACGGACTTCACAGAAACCCTATTATAATTCATGATTAAGGAAGAGGCATGAAATCGATGCGTAATAATGAGATGTACCAACATTTTAGTAAACATATTTTAAAACTAAAATGTTAGAAGCAACCTATACTATTAGTATCGTATAAAAATTTTTTTAGGTAATTCTGACATGGTTAAGACCCATTTGGATAGTTTCGAAAAAGAGTGGGCTCATTGTAGCCGCTACAAGCTCAATGTTCCGCCCTACCCAATACTCCATACATTTTCAGTGGCAATAAAAATGTAGTGTATGTTAACTTGTTCTTGTCCTGAATATAACTGAAATACTCGCTTGATCAATAAATTAATGTAAAAAAAATGATGGCTAGAACATGATTCGTTATAGTTTGTCTAGTCGTAAAGCTATATTAAATTGATTTAAGCCTCGATCTCAGTTCTAATAATACTTGAGAAATTTACCTGCTGTTAATGCCATGTTAAGCTTTGTCGTCCACTGTCAATCTATTTAATTCCATTTTTGAAATATACTATTTGAATAAATAAATTCTTTTCTGCGTAAAAGGCTTTTTATTGGAATAAACGTACAAGAAGGAAATTTGTGTTGATAGCATGGTACCGAAGGAGTTAACTGGAAATGAAACACATGGCAACGGAAATACGAAAAAAACGTAATGTGAGAAGCAGGGACCACAATGGATGACTGGTCTTCTGTAGTTATCTATCGACTTCTGAATACCTGCCTGTTCATTGGGGTGTAGATTTCAACCCTGTTTGTGTCTTACAGCAATTAATGTAATACATATTGGTTTTTTTCCGAATTCTCATTAATAACTCCCTCTTTAATTAACCACCACTAGACGCTATAGATCTTAAAATTTCTAAACGTCTTGTAAAATCTCAAATGAGCAAACAAATCGCTAAACTAAAATCTCGATAGCTTAATTTTGATGTTAATAAGAACACAGTCTGTTCTAGCTAAGGGATTAAACGATATTATCTCGGTGGAATAAAAACAATCTTGCAACGGACCAGGACACGTTCTGAAACATAAGTGAACTGTAGTTAGTACTAATTGTTAAGCTATTAAATTATTCAGCGGTACCTCATCTTCACCCACCACCATGACATGGTGCTGCATTGTACCACATATGAATTAAACTGTTAGCATCTTTGAGGCATAATGTTTATGATTCTATTGAAATGTGTTTCCTATTAACGAAACTCACAGCCCGATTCACAGAAGTCAGCAGACTTATTGTGTGTATCGTCAAAACGATCATTTACATCCATTTTCAGTATTTCATCTATTCGGGGACTTGGCGGACAAGTGGTTAAGGTAGAAAGTCATCTTTTTCTGATCGTGTGGTCTGTCAACACTTAGGTTGCGGCTTTGTGTCTCACTTCGAGCAAGATGAACTCGACTCTAATCTTGACAAAAATCGGCGTGAGTTTTCCTACCGAAGGTCGGGGTTTCTTCGAGTAGTTTAAGGTTCCTATTCAAATAAAACTGGACTGAAACAATGCTGAAAGTGGCGTTAAAAAACATTTAATCTACTAGACTTTTCTGTTTCTGGTTTTGGAGGCTGCATAGTGCTGCTAATTATTCTTGTTGCTCTTGCACAAGATGCTTAAGTATCGACAGCATTGAAACAATCCATAACTGCTCTTCGTCGTCAGATCCGAATCTCCGTACAATACATCACTGCTCCTCGACCTAATATCCGAATCTGCGTAAAATACATGACTGCCCCTTGACGTCATATCCGAATCTGTGTAAAATACATTACTGCCCCTCGACGTCATATCCGAATCTCTGTACAATACATGACTGCTCCTCGACGTCATATCCGAATCGCACAAGACATGACTGCTCTTCGACGAAATATCCGAATCTCCGTATAATACATGACTGCTACTCGACGTCATATCCGAATCTCCACACACGTCATATCCGATTTTCCGTACAATACATGACTGCTACTCGGCGTCGTTTCCAATTCTCTGTATCAAGCATTATATACAGCAGCATGTCACATATACATATTTCTGATTGCATTCTAAGTATTTTACAATTCGTTTTGAACTGATCTGGATTATTACTTATTACTTTCTTGTACAAACAAAAAAATTATGAAATCTATTAAATAATGTCAGAATTTGTTAATTTTTGCATTTACAATAGCGGTCAGACTCAAGGTTCTTTATGAAATGGGATCTTTTAGGGTATTACTTTCGGTCCGTATTCTAGCATGACGAATGATTTTAAGTTATTGATTGAATCATTAATATTAATCAGTATTATACTTATATGTAAATACAGCCAATAAATTATCACAAATAAACCAGTAAAAGTCACGTGATCTTTATGACAGCTCTCAGCATAATGTGAAGACATTGACATTCCGTCCGACCAAGGGCATTAAGTTGTCGGTGTAGGACGTAAAAAACTCCCAAGTCAGACATTGACATAATGAAGGCTAGATTACAACGGGTTCTTTCAATTCTCAGCGTTCGAATTAACTTTTACAGAGACTAACATTTCTACTCTAATTTTAAATCGGTTATTAAATAATAAAGAATTTTGCCTTCCTGATTTGTCTAGACGGCACTTTTTCGATCTTACCCCTAGAGGGAGTCAATCTGGCGTGCAGCGAGTCGACCTCGTATTATTTTTCAATAAAACACTTATTGGCTATTTCTTAGGGGTATTCAAAGACTGTACGGTCGTTGGCCTCGGCCTAACAATCATTGATTAATTTATGAGAACACTTCAGAAAACATTCATTAACTGACAATTTACATGTATTGTCATTGACTTGGTCATACGGCTGTGCCATTAGTCACATGACTTTGCACTTGACTAAGTCGCATGTTGTGCCTTTGACTTGGTCACATGACTGCACTAATTACTGAAACACTGCATAGTATGCCGAATTTCGACAAAAGCATGCATATTTCCAGGTTGGATTGCTCATAGTACTATTTCGCAAGCATGTAAAATCATAACGCTTGGCATTGTATGCGTCCATTCCGAGCCCGGACAACAACACGCTAATCATCATAAAGCATTTATAAATGCAAATATATGTTTGTTTTGTTTGTTTGAATGGTGTTTTAATGCCACTTTCAGCAATTTTTCAGCTATTTCATGGCGTCAAGTTTTAATTGGGGGAGGAAGCCGGAGTACCCGTTGAGAACCCCCGACCTACGGTAGGAAAACTGGCAATCCTTGTCAATATATGGAATACATTCTAATTTCATTCTTTTTTTCTTCAGAGACCTATGTTTTTTACGACCACGCATGGTCAGATATTATAGTTCACCAATAACTAGTTAAATCCGGTCAGTAATAGCACTATATCATATATGATCAGTGCAAAACGTTTTGTCATTGATGTCATTGACCGAATTCCGTTCTTGATATAATTACCATACCATGTTTTTAAATTTTCAAAACAAAAGGAATCGTTTTCTTGAACATGTTGAAAACTCCATGAACAATGTTTATTTTGATTTTGTTCATCGTGACTGATGGTTCGCAGAAACAAATGTAAATACAAGTTGAATACACCGCATTTACTAATAACAGTACAAAAAACTTATATGTTCATAGTAATAAAATATAGCATTGCCTTCTACAAAGAAAAATAAATATAGATAGGAAGGAAACCACCAACAGACCAGCGAGTGCCAAACATTCAAGAGACAAATACACTCAAGACTCAAAACAAACAGAAAAATATGGCACCGAATGGGACTTAAATGATACCCCGCCACGTTGCATAGTTTTTAATATTCATGAACATTTTACTCAATTACAAATCAGCCTAATTTAAAAGCTGAGCATGATAACAGTCCATCTCAGAAGACAATTTTTAACTTGACCTTTAACTTACACAAATTATTTCAAATTGGCTCAACTCAAAAACTACCAATGACATTGTGCTGGAAATTCAACTTGATCTCCATTTTATAGTACTTAACAGCTGTGCAAAGTTTTAACAAAATCTGTTTTTCAAGTAATCTTTTGAAAAAAGCCAATTATTGACATGTTTTTAATTGGCCTTACCCAACAACAACAAAAGGGATTGTGCTGAAAATTAAACGTTATCTTAATTTTATAGTACGTTACAGCTGTGAAATGTTTTAACAAAATCTTTTGACGTGTTTTCTAGTCATAATTTGGAAACTAAGTCGAAAATTACCAATTGGATTGTGCTTTCAAGTTGTCATCAGGAAAGCACTTTGTGTGGCGGGCTATATAAAAAGAAATCAGAAAGTGAATAACCCAAACACAATAAATGCGATGTCTGTACCTTGGGTGTTCCGAACACTTAAGCACTCTTAATGTTCCGAGTAAGCGTGTATACTGTTGACAAGATAACAGCATGCTAAGATCTGGTCGATGCTTTAACTTGTTTAATTCTTTCTCAGTGGTTATTCAGTCATATATTGAATTCCAAAGAAGTGTGTCGATCTCAATCTCAACGCAAAGGATTCTGGGTATCCTACGTCAACCACAATCACCTCTGCCATACCATTGGTTGACATTGTGAGAGATATCTCTCATGGAGGATAAGCTTCGAGTATAAACACAGTAATTTCAATGTAAAACTATATCAAAAGTGTATAAAAAGACTATATAAAAATAAATAAGATATCGTGTATTATTTTATTATTTTACAAATACAAACGTCACGGGCTGACGATAAATTTAGTCCCGCAGTAAATGGAGGATGACGTGTGGCAGAGGTTATATCTGGGAACCAGTTATGTTCTCTGTGCCGGAGAGTGTGTCGATCTATGATTAGTGAGTTATATGTCTATAACGAATCTTTTATCTCATTGTAGCGGTTTCACATAGTCCTTGTATCATTTTCTGCTCACTTTCATCGTTGTTTGAAAAGAGTCAAACACTTGTAAAGAGCAATAAGATAAAGTTTATACACCCAGGCAGGGACAGTCTACACTATCGTATATAATGTACCTGGACCAGGGGAAAATTTTTTATTAGTTTCCGACTACGCTGTGTTTTAAACAATTCTTTTCGTATAGAGAGTCCGAAAAATCTCTTTTGTTCACTTTTATCGATGTTTAACTATCTTTCTTACTACCATCTTGGTAATATCTCGGTCTATTAACAGGTCCATTTGAAACATTTGAAACATTTTATTTCACTAAAGGCCTCACATGAGGCATGATAGTACAAGTAACAATAAAATTGATATAATGCATGAACAAACATATTTACAAGATACAATATTTAGTGGGAAGGTAAATATTATTTGAAAATTGACATTACAATTTTACAGAATTTAGCTAAGCCAATAAGAACATAATGATCACTTGTATTCATTAGCTCAAAGAAACTATTTGTATTTTTTGTATTACATAGGTTAAAAAGTAAAATTTCTGACGTTCATTAGTCCATGTAGTCTCGATCATCCAGACGCTTAATTACATTTGTGCGTCTGGATTCAGCTCTATATTAAACTCGTTATCATTACGCCCAAAACTGGGCGTTCATTACGCCCAAAACTGGGCGTAATTTTTGATTGGATGATATTTTTATTGTATAAAAAATTACTTCCGCTCATATAAGAAGTGTACAACAAATTGTACCAAAGTTTACATTTGAATATTTTTATAAAATATTACTTTATCAATTAATTAAACAAATATTATTGTTATGCATAATCAAGAGTGAATCTTACTGTGACGTCATATTATAAGTATAGATATGGTTGCATGGTTTTCCTGATCTAAAAATAGGGCCCTTAAAATAGACTCATTGTTTTGTCTCCACCTATTTGTAGCGAAATTGCCACAAGGTGATCCCGGACGCTATTATATATGCGTCTGGGTGATCGAGACTATAGTCCATGAGATAACGAACACGCTAACAAACGAATTATCTCCCTTAATCCCACCCACATCCGGTCTGTATGAACACCACAAACTACCTTGTTGGTGCTTAAGTATTGTAGCGTTAAATTAATTCTGCTACCGGAAGTACAAAAGAGAAGTGAGCAGGAAGTGGTGTTCGGCTGATACGCATACTAGTTCCACGGACATTTGCAAAATCTGTTCGGCAAAATTGAATCCTAAAATCAGTTGAAAAATATATTTGCAAAAATCTAATTTCATTGACAGTCGATCAAAAAATGTGTCGGCCAAACTTCTCTTGTTTATCTGAAATTGCGGCATTTAAATTTTTCTTGATTATAACTATGTTTGGTTGAATCAGTGCATACTTGCCAACATATTTTTGGTAGAATTCCAGATAATTTCGGCAAGGTTCCGAGGCTGCTGAAGGTCCCCAATGGATCCAGGATAAAGCTCTGGTGGAGGAGAAAGCTCCCTTTCCAAAAACGAGTATTTCTTTAGGTGTCTCCAGAGTGTTTTTGGGCTGACATACTTATGTATTTTGTTACTTCTGGAGTAGAAAAAGCTGTTTTAACACAACTTTAAAAATAATTTTTAGACTTTTAATTTTTTTCCTGAAAAAAAAAGAAATCTCGGAGAACCCAACGACCTTCCCGGTAGGCCGGACAAAGCTAAAAAAAATCCGGAGCTTTCGAACAAAATCCAAAGCATTGGCATGTATGTTAGTATGGCAAATTTTGTACTTATGAGCGTGCTTTTACCTGGATATTACTGAAATATTTTTCGTTGGACATAAACACAACTTGATCGCCCTAATTCACACTGCGTCAATTAAATATTACTTAAAAATTCCAATTTCATTGTTACTTCAATTTTGATTGGTTGACCGACACCGTTTCGATGAACGGATCTCACGTATGAAGACATCAGTGCTGCAATAAAATAGTGCGTTCATTTAAATAAAAAAATTAAAGGCTTCAATTAGTTTGTGAATGAGTTGATCTCGTTCATACACCAAAAAGCTTGTGTAGGTATAATAATTCAGGCTGTCATATTTATTTACCAGTCAAAATTCGTCTTAATTTTCTATACAATAGCTTACGGATAGAATATGACGATTCCATACAGAGAAGGAAACTAGAAATTGAAATCATAAATATAAAGGTACGCATTTATCTTTACATACAAACAATATTTCAAAATAAATATCAATTACTTCTGTTTTTTTAAACTACACAGTTGAGATAAAACAAAATCTGCCGAGTTGAGATACTGGTGTCAATATATAGCGGGGCGAGATGCGGACATTGTGCAAGCATTTTAGAAATGCCAAGCGCAGTAATCTAATGGATCATTATGCCAGAAGGCGATAGTGATCAATGTATAAAACACAGTCGTATTCTATGCGTAATATAGCTGAAATACTGCTCACTTGATGTGTACACAGCATAAACTCATTCACTGATCGAGGCATGTTAAGCAGATAATACGTTATTTATTTATAGATTGTTAAAATTAAAAAAAAATGTTGGTAGTTTAACACAATTCTTAAAACGCGAGTATATGCATAAAATCCTATTTTTATGAATCTTAAAATAGTTGTGATATTCAATAACGGTCTATGGTCACAATATATTGCATTTGCTCCAAGATACAAGTAATCACACAACGTAAACCAAGTGTATGTTAATATCTAAACAGAACTTGGTAAGACTTCCAATTGAACCCCCCCCCCCCCAATAAAAAAACGCAATACATTAGACTATCACAAGATACACGGAGTTCACACGGCTCGCACTTGCCCAATTGGCAATGCATGACTGTGTCCACTGTGGGGTTCACCAGTGGCTGCCACCCAGTGCCAAATTCTTTTATTTACGTTCGAAATAATGCATTTTTAGTGGGGGGGGTTCAAATGTATGTCTTTCCCAGAACTTAACCTAATTTTCTTATTTTCAGTCGAGATCCAAACATTTCTCCACAATACATAGTACTTCATAGATATTTCTGGACTTATAGAAACGATTCGTTCACTGTAATTAACTGACATCAGATGCCATTACAATGTATGCCAATGGTCCTAATCAAACCAAGAAACCAGTGTCTAGACGGCTGATTTAATAAGTAAAGGAGAAATAAGGAAACACATTTCTTGCAGAAAAAAATCTCGTTAATTTATTATATTCCGAGATTGAAAATCGCACGAGTAACGGCAACTATTGGAAAAAAGAAATCCGTAGTACTATTCAGTGTTCTTGAACAACAATTGATTTGTAGAACGAATTTAATCTGCAATTCAAATTGAAATAGAAATACATATAAATAACGATTTAGATAGTTATGATACACTATTTTTTTTCACAAAATTACACTTTTATTTTACGCCTGCAGCATACCATTCCTTGAACATGATCATATCTATTAACCCGAGATGGCTTGGACAAATAGAGAAAACGGATCATTATCACCTCCTTCTGCAGTTTCTTCATTCTTAATTGTCGCAGTACAAGCGAAACCAAGGAAGAACAAACCAGTACATTACTGCGGTTCAAGGGCTGAGATTAGCATGCAGTATTTAGCGCTATGCAGACACGAATGGGGGCGTCAACAACCAAGATGAAACGGTCATTGTTGCTCCGACAGACTGCTATGATAACGATGTACGATTTACAAGGCGTATGCTATTTGATGTCAAGCGCAAGTACACGACATTCTCTTAAAAAAAAACGTTCGAGACGCAATGATTAACTTCATGGAAAGATTAAGTCGTGCATTGCTTAGTTACTGTCTTTATGTATTGTGATTTTTTAAAATGCAAGACACCGGAAATTTTTTTCCGTACGTTACACAATTATTCCCCCCCAAAGTGAGGGGGTAACTAGGTAACAATTTTCCTGTCAAAGGTCGGAGGTTATTTATACCATTACTGTATTGTATTAAGGTGTGTCGACTTAAATATTGGGTTTCATGACCATTATGGCAAGATGCAGGTTTACAAATATTTCCGACAGTAAAACACATGATTATGTCGGCACAATAGTTATCCAAATTTGTTATAAGCCCGTGACAATAAACGCATGCACACACGGGACATGCATTTCACTTGTTACGTGCATGCTTTACAAATGGATATGCTTTTAAAAAAAATTTTAAAGGTAAAACGTATCTTATTTTTATCCCCATTTGAATTTTATACAGAATGTTTACCAACATGCGCACTCCATGTCTTGCTCATTAAGAAGCTTTGAAGTCACGTGCTTAGAATAGATATAGCAAGTATCAAAACGTTTACCTGTATACCCTCCTTGACACTAAACTGTTCAATGTTGTACTAAAGGCATTTGGTCTATGTAGAAGGCCAAGACCCATGCCCAGTTGGCTTAAGGTATCTGGACCATAATTGACCACGTGATCATATTTGGTGTTCCGGATGTCTATTGTGTTTTAATGGAGCAGACGTCGGTACTGTTCGGCAAACATTGGAAATACTATTTGAGTAACTCACTTTTTAGCTCACCTGACCCGAAGGGTCAGGTGAGCTATTGACTTCACTTGGCGTCCGTCGTCATCGTTAACTTTTCTTTAAAAAAAACTTCTCCTCCAAAACCACTGAAGGGATTGCTTTGAAACTTTGCACACATCATCAGTACAATGTCCTCTACCAATTTTGCACAAATCATGGCCTCAGACCAACCAACATGGCCGCCATGGCTAAAAATAGAACAGGGGGGTCAAAATACAGTTTTTAGCTCATAGTTCAAAAAGTATAACAGATACAGGAAAACCAAAAGACCTTTCTTCTTCAGCATCAAAAGCTCTACAAAACCACTCCATTGGGTCAAAGTTGTATGACGACTCATTGGAGGAGTTATTGCCCTTTAATTGTCGAAATTGATGATTTTTGCCATTTTTGCCTCAAAATCTTGAAAATTATTAGAACTAGAGAAAAGTTAGTATTGCTTATTTGTTCTGCTCTATGAGAGATACAAAAAAGCCTTAGAGTCAAGATTGTCTGATTAACCGTTTAAGAGTTATTCGTCTTGAACTGTTTTTTTAATCGGTTTTAATTGATATTTAAATATTCTCCTCTCACACCACTGAAAGTACTTCTTTGAATCTTTGTACACATCATCTGTCAAATGTCCTCAACCAAATTTGTACAAACCATGGCTGCAGATTAACCAACATGGCCGCCATGGCTAAAATAGACGTGGGGAAAAAAGGGGGGGGTCAAAATACAGCTTTTGGCTTATAGTTCAAAAAGTATAACAGACACAAGAAAACCGAAGAGACATGCCTTCATCGGCATCGAAAGCTCTACCAAACACTCCATTGGGTCGAAATTGTATGATGACTCCTTGTAGGAGTTATTGCCCTTAAATTGTCGAAATTGATGATTTTTGCCATTTTTCCTCAAAATCTTGAAAATTATTTGAGCTAGAGAAAAATTTAGCATTGCTTAATTGTTCTGCTCAAAGAGAGCTACAAAAATGGCTTTAGGGTCAAATCGTCTGAATAACTGTTTAAGAATTATTGCCCTTGAACTGTTTTTTTAATCGATTTTTAAAATCTTCTCCTCTGAAACCACTGAAAGTACTGCTTTGAAATTTGTACACATCATATGTCAAATGTCCTCAACCAAGTTTGCACCAACCATGGCCGCCATGGCTAAAAATAGAATGGAGGGGGGGGGGGGGTCAAAATACAGTTTTTGGCTTATAGTTCAAAAATTATGACAGATACAGGAAAACCAAAAAGATATGCTGTCATTGGCATCAAAAGCTATACGAAACACTCCATTGGGTAGAAGTTGTATGATGACTCCATATAGGAGTTATTACCCTTTAATTGTCGAAATTGATTATTTTTTACATTTATGCCTCAAAATCTTGAAAATTATTAGAACTAGAGAAAAAGGTAGCATTGCTTGTTCTGCTCTATGAGAGCTACAAAAATGACTCTAGGGTCAAGATTGTCTGATGAACCGTTTAGGAATTATTCTCTTTGAACATTTTTTTAATAAATTTAAAAAAAAAAAGTATAACAGGTACAGCAAATTTGAAGTGAACCCTCCCTTCTCCCTCTAAGCATCAAAAGCTCCTCCTTATAGGAGTTATTTCCCTTAAAAGGTCAAAATTAATGACTTTTGCAGAAGTGTTGGGCAATTCCTTATAGGAAAGAAAAGCTGGATAAAAAGGGTTGTTTGGTTTCAGGTTCAGGTGAGCGATACAGGCTCCTGGGAGCCTCTAGTTTTGGTTCAAAACTGCCAACAGTTACTCAAAGTAAAACTATATTTAATTGTATCATTAATTAGCAATACATTTATTTAATAAAGCTGTATTTCTTGGTCTGTTAAGTTTTAGAGATCTGGGTTGAAAACTGTGGTACATGAAGCTGATTACACAAAATAGGTTCCGTCTTCTGCAAATGTTTTGAACAATGACTAAGTTCCCAAGTCTGGACAATTAGGAAACAAATCTTGGAACACTTCCATAATAGCAAGTGCACAACTTCAATACATGTGCAATCTTTCTGTGAAGTTTCAGAGATCTGGGTTTAAAACTGTAGGAGTTTATTACACAATATCAGTACCCTGACTACACCATACTATAACCTGGTTTGCACTTTGTGCAACCCGACCAAAAACTATAAAAACAGAAAAGCCATTGTAGCAGCCATTACAAAAGGCAAATATTTCATCTTCTGCCGCCAAATACCTTTATTGTAATATTTTTCTGAGAAAAAGGGAAGGACCAATATGAATTTTGACTGCCATTGAAGGGTGTCAATATTTTCTTTATTTTGGTCCCTCCCATTTCTTGAATTGGTTTGTTTAAGAAATAATTCATGAGGGGTATGATGTTGTACTTATTTACACATGGCTCTTTATATTTGAATATTTTTTTGACCAAGCGATTTCCAGGTAGAAAATATGAATATAAAAGTCCAGCCCATGTGTAAATGAGTACAACATTATACCCAGAATGTATTATTACATTCTAATATGACAAAATCCTGTGTTTTCAGATTCAAGAAGGCCCTATAGTGCATGATTTTCTAGCAACTATTTCCATAATGAAAATTTTCGATCATGAAATCTTTCAAGTTGGCAATCAATGTACGGTGGACAAAATACACTTTAACGAAAAGATTTATTCAATATTTTACCACCAAGTGCCCTCAATATGTCTTTTTTATTAACTTTTATTTTAATCACAACAACATTGTGATGTCATAAAACCTCCGGTGACGTTATGTCGCATTGCTCGTGTGCTAATTGGGGATATATTGGGTAATATTTCCTTTAGGTTATAAGGATGTCATATTAGAATGTTTGTTAACATTTTCCCACCCTTAACAGATGAATAATTCACAGTAGACATTGAGCAGTCATCAGACAATAATTAAAATTAAAATATTTGACCCCAATTGCCTAATTGTGGATAAAAAGACCTCCACTCAGCAAAATAAAATGAAGTTTGTTGTATAAATGGATGTTTATGTCACTTTCAGCAATTTTTTGGCAACGTCATGACATAATCTTGCGTGTTTAGGATACCACCTACCTTCAACCAGTAAAACTGGCAATTCGTGTCAATTAAGGTTTAATTTAAGAACACTTTGGCTGAAGTCAAGCTCGAACTTACACCCCTGTATTGAAACACTACTGATTAACAATATAAGTAACTAGCTAGACCACTCATCTATTCAGATGGATTAGAAGTAACTAGAAAGTGCTAGTAGAATAAATATCCCTTCCCTTTAAAAAAGCAAAAAATAATATACTAAATTTTGTCGTATTTTGTTTTTTGCTTTTGCTTGTCAAATGAAAACTGCTTACTGGTATGGTCCAGCTTATGCCCCTTTAGTAGATCCAAAAATGTGCAAATTGAATTCGACAATAATTTTCCAGTTATGTAGCGTTTTGAAATGTGGCAGATTTTTCATTTTGATAGAGCAGTTTTCTATAGTAAAGTTTGACAACAGAAGTGTATGTTTGAACGAGTCCATTGTTGTCTGTTTGAAATCCTTCAAGTAATCGTCTGCAGAAAAAGTTTCATGGTTTGTCCGAATACCACTGAACATTACAAAAGCAGATGATCTTTTTAAAGACAACGCTAGGTCCCTTTAGAAACTCAAATGGTGGAGTTCCTATGTAAAATTCCAATAGCAAATGTCAAGGACGTTTTGGAACATGTTAACAAACGAAGGAATAATACAAAATATATACACATTACATACATTATGTGTAGGTACAACTACCTGTATCACGTCGAGACAGTTGTATACATTCGTATCACTACGAGACGCGCAGCGTCGAGTTGTGATGCCGAATGTATGTAACTGTCAAGACATGATACAGGTAGTTTTACCTACACTTAAATGTATGTAATAAGTTTATCTAAAATTAGAAAGTATAAAAAGGCAAAACAAGTGTGGACACAGAAAAACGTCTCGCCTGAATTCCGCATCAGTAACGAAAATAAATTTTGTCATAAGCATTACGTTAATAGCATTACTTATGAGCAGCGGCCTGTATACCAAATATTGTCACCATACTATGCATAGTTACAGAGGAACTGTCCTAATACAAAAACTTTAACGTAGTCGCTGGACCATGAAATTGAGGTCAAGGTCAGGTGGAACCTACCAGTCATGTACTATTAATCAGCAACCTATATACCAAATATTGTCATCCTACCATGCGTAGTTACAGAGGAACTATCGTAACCCAAAAACTTTAACGCAGTCGCTGGACAGTGAAATTGAGGTCAAGATCAGGTGACACCTACCAGACAGTCATGTACTAGTCATCAGCAACCTATACACCAAATATTGTCATCCTACCATGCGTAGTTACAGAGGAACTGTCGTAACCCCAAAACTTTAATGTAGTCACTGGACCGTGAAATTGAGGTCAAGGTCAGGTGACACCTACCAGACAGTCATGTACTAGTCATCAGCAACCTATACACCTAATATTGTCATCCTACCATGCATAGTTACAGAGGAACTGTCGTAACCCCAAAACTTTAACGTAGTCGCTGGACCGTGAAATTGAGGTCAAGGTCAGGTGACACCTACCAGACAGTCATGTACTAGTCATCAGCAACCTATACACCAAATATTGTCATCCTACCATGCGTAGTTACAGAGGAACTGTCGTAACCCAAAAACTTTAACGTAGTCGCTGGACCGTGAAATTGAGGTCAAGGTCAAGTGACACCTACCAGACAGTCATGTACTAGTCATCAGCAACCTATACACCAAATATTGTCATCCTACCATGCGTAGTAACAGAGGAACTGTCGTAACCCAAAAACTTTAACGTAGTCGCTGGACCGTGAAATTGAGGTCAAGGTCAGGTGACACCTACCAGACAGTCATGTACTAGTCATCAGCAACCTATACACCAAATATTGTCATCCTACCATGCATAGTTACAGAGGAACTGTCGTAACCCAAAAACTTTAACGTAGTCACTGGACCGTGAAATTGAGGTCAAGGTCAGGTGACAGGTGACTGACTGGCAAGTACTCATCATAAGCTACCTCTGGACCAAATTTGATGGACCTAAAGCTTGGGCTTACAAAGATATGAAGCAAGATGTCAAGTGTTTACGCCGCCGCCGCCGCCGCCAGATTCCCATACATATGTCTCGCCTCCAGCGACTTTCGTCGCAGGCGAGACAACAAAACTAATGTTTAAAATTTAAAATTTGGCATTCAACGAACCATTTGTTTATAAATAGAGTCCCCAACGTCACACATATTATGACGTCATATATCATTCACAGAATAAAAGTAATTCAACGAATCATTGGTTATACCATTCATTGTGACATCAATAAGTAGTTCCGACAAAAGTACATCTTGTATCACATATATAGATGATACAAGGTTTTGTATCACATAGGTTGTATCAATTGCTTATTTTTCAGATTTTGACAAGATACATACTTAATTTTAGATAAAGAGGTGTTATTCTGTAGAATTGTTTTAAATTGGATTTTAACACTACAAAGGTACAATATGGAATAATTAAAAGTGCAAGCTAAACACTAAGCACAAAGGGTTGTAACTTTTAGTATAATTTTTATGTAAAACAAAGATTTAAAACACAGAATATACACAAGTATGTTTTTCAATGTTTTACATTTTTTGATATTTTATACACAAGCACATCAAATAAATAAAATCTGTTTCCATGGTTAATAAAATAACAGACATTTAGACAATCATTTTTTAACTTAATTTCATCTACAAAAACTATAAAACTGAAGCTGTAAGTTCAGCAATCATAGATTGTCTTGATTCAGAACTATTTCAATAGTCACACTTCCTGCGAGATATTCCAAGGGAGATAATTTAGTTGTTCTCTATGGCATTTCATGTACCAGGGGAGATAATTTAATTTTTAGTTGTACTAGATGGCTTTTCTTCCTCTTCCTCTGTTAGTTGATCAAACAAGTCATGTTTCCATGTTGATTCTTTTTCTGTAATGCAAAATATTAAGAATTTTAAATCACTGGCTTTTAATGTCGACAAATTTACATAAACATGGTCACTTTCAGCAATTTTTCAGCAATGTATCAAGGCGTCCAGTTTTAATTTGGGGAAGAGTACCAGGAGAAAAACCCCGAAATCTCTTCAGTAAGAAAACTGACAATCCAAGTCAACTATGATTGAAGTCAAGTGCAACATGCTCACTAAAACCATAAACTCAGTGTTGACAGACCACATGATCAGGAAGAAAACTGGCAATCCATGTCAATCAAGATTGGAGTTGGGCCTGGAGGAAGTCAGAGTACCTGGAGAGAACCCCTGACCTTCAGGAAGAAAACGACATGAACCTGCAACCTTAGCTGACATAAATAGAAAAACTACATACCTTTTGTGTAAATCCGGCCATACCCTCTACCAGCTCCTCTGAAACCGCGACCACGTCCTCTACCTCTTGGTGGGGGTCTCCCTCTAAAGCCTCGACCTCTTCCTCTAAACCCACCTTCTCCTTCTCTGTTGTCATGCTTTAACAGAGCAGAACATAATATTTTAGGAATAAAATTGAAAGGCAACACTGATGACTGATCAAAAAGGCAGCGCAATCTGAACTTCTAAAGATGAAAAAAAAAGATGATCGATTCAAACTTTTATTTTTCCAAGAAGCTTGATAACTGACAATTTTCTTAACGATATCGTTAACCATCTCAATAGTCACTTTCCACACTGTCATTATTCACATAAGACAGGTTCAAAGGAACAAAGGAAGTCAATATATGCCAAGATAAATTTGACTATGTCTTATCTGTGATTTCAACATGGCACATTCTTTACCACTTTTTCTTACCAAGAAGTAAAACTGAATCAAAAGAAGATCATGACCAGAAATGATGAAATCACAGTTTTGAACAATGTCACTTGACATCTGCCATTATAAACAAACAAGGAAGTAGAATGTAAGTTTAGAACCCATTTGAATCACAATTATTTATTTTAAAAAAATTTCATGGACCAAAAAATCTCATAAAAAACAAAGGTTTGTCACGTTTAGCTAATAATCAATTCCCAAGTAAAATCCTGAATAGGAAAGGTCCCATCTTCAGAACACAGCTAATTTGATCCCTTTATTTAATGGGCTAATCTAAGACCCACAATGCAATATCTAATTAAATAAAATCCCTCCTACCACAAAACACAATGTTTAATGGAATAGCTCTACAGTAAATCATCATACCTCAAAATACATAGGATTTCTTGGAATCATTTCTGGCTTTTCTTTCCAGTCATCATAGCGGAATTTACCTAAAAAACAAGCTCTAACTTAATTGACATAAAAACAAGCTCGAACTTAATTGATCTAAAAAACAACCTCTAACTTAATTGACATAAAAACAAGCTCGAACTTAATTGACCTAAAAAACAAGCTCCTAAGACATAAGATTTATAAAACAGTTATACTGATATAGAAATAACATTTGTTGTCGGATTATCATCAAAAACATACAGAGATCAACCAAAGTCACACAAAAACCATGGTACAAGAACAAACACTTACTGAAACAACCTAAGTCAGACAAAATACATTGGTACAAGAACAAGCACTTACCAAAATCTACGAAAGTCACAAAATAAACCATGGTACAAGAACAAACACTTACTGAAACAACCTAAGTCAGACAAAATACCATGGTACAAGAACAAGCACTTACCAAAATCTACGAAAGTCACAAAATATACCATGGAACAAGAACAAACACTTACTGAAACAACCTAAGTCAGACAAAATACCACGGTACAAGAACAAGCACTTACCAAAATCTACGAAAGTCACAAAATATACCATGGAACAAGAACAAACACTTACTGAAACAACCTAAGTCAGACAAAATACATTGGTACAAGAACAAGCACTTACCAAAATCTACGAAAGTCACAAAATATACCATGGAACAAGAACAAACACTTACTGAAACAACCTAAGTCAGACAAAATACCATGGTACAAGAACAAGCACTTACCAAAATCTACGAAAGTCACAAAATATACCATGGAACAAGAACAAACACTTACTGAAACAACCTAAGTCAGACAAAATACCATGGTACAAGAACAAGCACTTACCAAAATCTACGAAAGTCACAAAATATACCATGGTACAAGAACAAACACTAAACCCAGAACAACAAAAGTCACACAAAATACCATGGTAAAAGAACAAGCACTTACTGAAATCTACCAAAGTAACAAAAAATACCATGGTACAAGAACAAGCACTTACTGAAATCTACCAAAGTCACAAAAAATACCATGGCAAAAGAACAAGCACTTACTGAGAACAACCAAAGTCACACAAAATATCCTGGTAAAAGAACAAGCACTTACCGAAATCTACCAAAGTAACAAAACGGGGATGAAACTTAACAGTCACCCAGTCGCCAATGCGAGTAGAATTTTTGTTGGCCGACCAAATGCCTGTGTCTAGATCGCCCAGTTGGCGAATGTAACAAGTGTACTACGATGCACCGGCCAACGAACGCTTAGACCAATTTTGCGTTTACATTTCAAGTTTTGTCCCTTAAAAATGTTATTGGCAATATTTCGCGCGTGTAGGATATTTGGTGAAGTGGCGTAATTATAATCCAGATTGGGAATAGACAGAACAATTTAATTGACATTAGTGTCAGGAATCATCTTGAAATATTTTACGTGACATTTTTGATCAAAGGGGAATAATCAAAACTGCCCAAGCTGGTTCCCGCCTGACTTATCTTTGTCAATACCACCATGGAGTTAAGTAATACTGGCGGAAACCAGTACAAAGCAAATAAATTACGAAAATCACCCGGAGTAAATATGATTTCGATTCCGGAGGTTTTAAATACGATGTTTCCTATTAACTGTCAAGATTAAAACACAATAATAATAATTAGTATTTTAAAAGTAACTTTTAGCATAATAATTAAATTACAATAACATATCACTTAAAATTTTTTAAAGAATTTATAATAGCGCATTTTCCATTGAACATTGTACATTTTAAATATAGAAAACATTCATTGTTTTGTTTAATGCAAAACAAGACAGACAACACGTAAACTTAAATCCTACTCATTATCATAGTAAGTTTATAGTTTAAATATCAATTATTTATGAAAAAAACATAAAACAAATACAATAGCACTCTACAGATTGTAGCTATTTCAATCATACATTTGTCTTGTTTGTGTGTGCATTGTTAGCATCTGTGGCAGTCTTTTCTGTCTTACAAATCTTAAATCTAGAATGAAAATGGGTGGACATTTTCCTGCATACTTAAAATGGAAATAAGTTAATTTGTTTTATAAATTCCTAATATTGAAGAATAAAGGTAGCTAAAAATGCCAGAAATGTAGGATTTTGAGTCAAATAGCCGGTAGCTTTGGGGGGAGGTTCCTACATTCTGAAAGATAATCTTTATTTCTGGAAACAAAATACAAGCGTCCAACAGACTCATATATCTAATTATGTATGTAGTGATCCAAGGTAGGAAGTAACAATATCAAATCAAGACAATAACTTCTGAATTCATGTACATAAGCAAATTTGTACACATGATAATGTAATTTATAGTTAAAACACACTTGCGCTGAAAAAAGTTGGGACCCTAACTATACTGTTGGGCTCCTGGATTTTTTCAGGCTAGGGGCCCAGCTGGCTACTGCAGGAAAAAAGTTAAGCTCTATACCTGCAAAAAAAATCCAAGGTATGAGAACAAGCACTTATCAAGATCTACCGAAGTCACAAAAAATACCATGGCAAAAGAACAAGCACTTACTGAAATCTACCAAGTAACAAAAAATACCATAGTACAAGAACAAGTACTTACTAGTATCAAGATCTACTAAAGTCACACAAAATACCATGGTACAATAAAAAACACTTACTGTGATCTACCAAAGTCACAAATATACCATGGTACAAGAACAAACCCATCCTGTGGTCTACCAAAGTCACAAAAAATACCATGGCACAAGAACAAGCACTTACTGAAATCTACCAATTAGTCACAAAAAATACCATGGTACAAGAACAAATACTTACCCAGAACAACCAAAGTCACACAAAATACCATGGTACAAGAACATGCACTTACCGAGATCAACCCAAGTCACACAAAATACCATGGTAAAAGAACAAGCACTTACCGAGATCAACTAAAGTAACACAAAATACCATGGTACAAGGACAAGCACTTACCGAGATCAACCAGTCACAAAAATACCATGGTACAAGAACAAGCACATACTAAGGTCTACCAAAGTCACAAAAAATACCATGGTAAAAGAACAAGCACTTACTGGCAAGTTTATGAATATGAGCACAAAATTATCAAAACAGTTCTCCCTAAATTACAATCTTTCATACTGAGTTCAACTACAGCTGTAGTGGATTCTTTCCCCAACCCCCAGGGGACATTCCACAAATAAGCTCTCTACTTTGACCTTAATAATAGTGAACAAACATGTTTATTTGCTTTTTTAAAATGGATTATTTGCAAGCCATATATTAAAGTGAGAGGAAATACCATGCCCCCTCTATTAGGCAGGGTAGACAACCCCCTATTTGGCAGGGTAGACAATCCTAGTAGGCGTGTTAGACAACCCCTCTATTAGGCAGGGTAGACAACCCCTCTACTAGGCATGCTAGACAACTCTACTATTAGGCAGGGTAGACAACCCCTCTACTAGACAGGGTAGACAACCCCTCTATTAGGCAGGGTAGACAATCCTAGTAGGTGTGGTAAACAACCTCTCTACTAGACAGGCTACTAGGCATGGTAGACAACTCCATTATTAGGCAGGGTAGACAACCCCTCTACTAGGCAGGGGAGGCAACTCCTGTACAAGGCAGGGGAGACCATCTAAATATCTTTCCCACAGTGAGCCACATAGCACTGTGAATGGGTTGAAAGAGCAAATTTGAATAGAGCTGTAGCCTATTTCAGATGGTGGTGTTGTTTGTCACTTAAAAGTCATGCATAGTTCTTGCTGGTCATAAGTAAATAAGCCCCAAAATTACATTTGATATCTTTTTTATGCAGTAGGCGGTATTGTGAATATCATATATAACTCTTAATATTTTACCTGGTCTGTTTTTAAAGTCTGGGAGATTCTTTTCATCACCTTTATCTTGCCTGTCTCTACCTGATGCAGAATCTGTAAACAAAATTTCAAAATGTCCTTAACTATATATGCTGAATTTAAAGTTTTAAAAACACAACCCATCAAATAATGTATTTCTGATTTGCAAACATAACTTTGAAGTGCCACCCCAAGAAGAAATTTGTTTTCAGAAAATAAAATTACTACAAAATCAAAAAACAATAAGAATAAAATCTAGATTTGAAAGAGTGGAATTATCCTTTAAAGTGGAAAAAAAATTATGTCCTAATTTTAAACAACTTCCTTATATGTACTACTGGTCAGAGAGTAGTTCTCACCATTAAAAAGACAGAAGCAATTCTCGCCATTTTTGTGACTGTGCCGTTATTTTTCCATGTAAATCAATAGAAAAGGCTTATTTAATAGATTTTACCGTCTTCCATCCAAAACAAATTACTCTGGTCACTTTAAAATGCCAAATTTTCACAAAAACTGTCAAAAGATTGGGTGGCGAGAACTACTCCGTGACCAGTAGAACTTCCAGTCACAAATATGCATGTTTATACGTCATACCCCTGGGTCGTCCTCCTGAAGGTCTACTGGGTGGCCTCTCCCTTGATCTCTCACGTTTTCTTTCTCTTGATTCATCTCCTAGTCTTTTTAAGACATGATCGCCTTCTTTCTTCGCACCTTCTCCACTTCTTCTTTTTGCTTCTATTTTCTTCCTAAATTGAAAATACTTTTCATTGCTTATTAGCTCCAGACCTATATAGCAAATTAATTGAACTAAAAATTGCTAACCTGTGCGAGTGTCATAAGTATGTTTTCTATACTTGTTCTTTTTAAAATTAATGGGGGCCCTTGGTAGCAGACTGGTTAAGGTAGCTAATCATTGACTATTGATCACATGCCTGTTAACACTGAGGTTAAGAGTTGGAGTTGAACTGTGGGAAGGTTGTGCTCGACTTCAATTTTACTGACACAGATTGCCAGTTTTCCTACAGAAGATGGGAGTTACCTCTAGGTACTCCAGCTTCCTCCCAATAAAAACAGGATTCAACGATGTAGCTAAAATTTGCTGAAAGGTGGTGTTAACACCATTCAAACAAACAAAGATAGCATGAACATTGTGCTTAGATTTCATATGACTTCATAACTAAAAATTATCAAGCAATCACGGATAAGAAACCAGTGTTCGGCAATAGAATACATAGGACATATTGAAATGGGATATCCTTAAACCAATTTGTGTACAAAAGCAATTTTGTAATTATCTACATGATGGTTGAATATATCCAATGAAGAGAAGTGGCTTACAGCCTGGATATTTCCTAACTAAATTGACATGGGTTTCATGGACAGGACACAGAAACCCTGACTTCTGAGGATGACCATCTACAAATAGTGCCTGTTCATATAAAAGAGCTGGCCAAATTAGCACACAAAAGATTTTTTTTAATGGTAAATTCTGTTTTCTATTAAAAGTATTTTTTTTAATGTAAAATCACTTTGCTTTCTCTTTCCTAATGAATTGGTCGTATGGGAGTGACAGTTGTACATGTTCTAGTAAATGTATATGTAGCCCCATGTATGTACATGTAGCTGCAGAAACTTAGCTACTGTATGTATAGAACAAGAGCTTGTATAACACACACTTTCGATGTCTTCTGTGCAACATATTTGTCTATCTGTATGTCATGACATTTTTTACTGCATACAAATGTACATGTATATACATGTATTTCCCATGATAAGATTTCAACACAACAGATTTAAACTTATTACATGTAACTGGAACTGTCTAATTAAATTTATTTTTGTTTGTTTGTGTTTTACTCCACTTCCAGCAATTTTTCAGCTACCGGTATATCATGGCCTCCAGTATTTATTAAAAGAAGAAGCCAGATTATCCAGAAAAAAACCTTCGGAATGAAAACTGGCAATCCTTGTCAACTAAGACTGCCTGCAGTGAGACTGGAACCTGCAACCTCAGCGTTGACAGACCACGTGATCAATAGTAGATTAACTACCTTAACCACTCTGCCACCGAGGCCCCTTCATTAAATTGATCTGGTCTGCTTAAATTAAAATTTTATCAGTCAATTGTCCTTCAGTTGCCCAATTTATCAGCCTGAATTTCAAATTCACTCATTTATATTCTTTTTTAAAATTCATTTCTGCCAATTACTGATGCTTATCTATACCCCTTTGCTACTTCATGACGACTAGTCAGAAATCATTGCTTCTTCATTTTAAAAGGTAAGCAGATAAATTCTTGTACCATTGCATCTGAAATGTGTTTCTCATTCTATTAAACATGTGCAAATCTATAAGACGTGAATTTGTTTTTCATTACCTTGCATCAAAATTGTCTTCATCCTCATGTCTTCTTTTTGATAAACTATGTCGTAAATCATTAGGATTTTTCTGTACTCTCTTAATTCTTACATTTTCATCTTCGTCCTTTTGTTCTTTCATTAATGGTTCATACCGAGGATCTGGTTTGAAATCTAATCTACAATATAAAACAAGCTTAGCCAAGATGTACAATCTGCAATATAAATCAAGCTAAGCCTAAATGCACAATCTGCAATATAAAAACAAGCTTAGCCTAGATGCACAATCTGCAATATAAAACAAGCTTAGCATAGATGTACAATCTGCAATATAAAACAAGCTTAGCATAGATGTACAATCTGCAATATAAATCAAGCTTAGCCTAGATGCACAATCTGCAATAAAAACAAGCTTAACCTAAATGTACAATCTGCAATATAAAACAAGCTTATCCTTGAAGCACAATCTACAATAAAAACAAGCTAAGCCTAGATGCACAATCTGCAATAAAAACAAGCTTAGCATAGATGTACAATCTGCAATATAAAACAAGCTTAGCATAGATGTACAATCTGCAATATAAAACAAGCTTAGCCTAGATGTACAATCTGCAATATAAAACAAGCTTAGCATAGATGTACAATCTGCAATATAAATCAAGCTTAGCATAGATGTTAAATCTGCAATATAAAACAAGCTTAGCCTAGATGTTAAATCTGCAATATAAAACAAGCTTAGCCTAGATGTTAAATCTGCAATATAAAACAAGCTTAGCCTAAATGCACAATCTGCAATATAAAACAAGCTTAGCATAGATGTTAAATCTGCAATATAAAACAAGCTTAGCCTAGATGTTAAATCTGCAATATAAAACAAGCTTAGCATAGATGTACAATCTGCAATATAAAACAAGCTTAGCATAGATGTACAATCTGCAATATAAAACAAGCTTAGCATAGATGTACAATCTGCAATATAAATCAAGCTTAGCATAGATGTACAATCTGCAATATAAAACAAGCTTAGCCTAGATGTACAATCTGCAATATAAACCAGGTTAGCCTAGATGCACAATCTGCAATAAAACAAGCTTAGCATAGATGTACAATCTGCAATATAAAACAAGCTTAGCATAGATGTACAATCTGCAATATAAAACAAGCTTAGCATAGATGTACAATCTGCAATATAAAACAAGCTAAGCCTAAATGCACAATCTGCAATATAAAACAAGCTTATCATAGATGTACAATCTGCAATATAAAACAAGCTTAGCATAGATGTACAATCTGCAATATAAATCAAGCTTAGCCTAGATGCACAATCTGCAATAAAAACAAGCTTAACCTAAATGTACAATCTGCAATATAAAACAAGCTTAGCATAGATGTACAATCTGCAATATAAAACAAGCTTAGCCTAAATGTACAATCTGCAATATAAATCAAGCTTAGCATAGATGTACAATCTGCAATATAAAACAAGCTTAGCCTAAATGCACAATCTGCAATATAAAACAAGCTTAGCATAGATGTACAATCTGCAATATAAAACAAGCTTAGCATAGATGTACAATCTGCAATATAAAACAAGCTTAGCATAGATGTACAATCTGCAATATAAATCAAGCTTAGCCTAGATGCACAATCTGCAATAAAAACAAGCTTAACCTAAATGTACAATCTGCAATATAAAACAAGCTTATCCTTGAAGCACAATCTACAATAAAAACAAGCTAAGCCTAGATGCACAATCTGCAATATAAAACAAGCTTAGCCTAGATGTACAATCTGCAATATAAAACAATCTTAGCCTAAATGCACAATCTGCAATATAAAACAAGCTTAGCATAGATGTACAATCTGCAATATAAAACAAGCTTAGCCTAAATGTACAATCTGCAATATAAATCAAGCTTAGCATAGATGTACAATCTGCAATATAAAACAAGCTTAGCCTAAATGCACAATCTGCAATATAAATCAAGCTTAGCAAAGATGTACAATCTGCAATATAAAACAAGCTTAGCCTAGATGCACAATCTGCAATATAAAAATAGGCTAAGCCTAGATGCACAATCTGCAATAAAAACAAGCTTAGCATAGATGTACAATCTGCAATATAAAACAAGCTTAGCATAGATGTACAATCTGCAATATAAAACAAGCTTAGCATAGATGTACAATCTGCAATATAAAACAAGCTTAGCATAGATGTTAAATCTGCAATATAAAACAAGCTTAGCCTAGATGTTAAATCTGCAATATAAAACAAGCTTAGCCTAAATGCACAATCTGCAATATAATCAAGCTTAGCCTAAATGTACAATCTGCAATATTAAACAAGCTTAGCCTAAATGCACAAACTGCAATATAAATCAAGCTTAACATAGATGTACAATCTGCAATATAAAACAAGCATAGTCTAGATGCACAATCTGCAATATAAAACAAGCTTAGCCTAGATGTACAATCTGCAATATAAAACAAGCTTAGCCTAGATGTACAATCTGCAATATAAAACAATCTTAGCCTAAATGCACAATCTGCAATATAAAACAAGCTTAGCATAGATGTACAATCTGCAATATAAAACAAGCTAAGCCTAAATGCACAATCTGCAATATAAAACAAGCTTAGCATAGATGTACAATCTGCAATATAAAACAAGCTTAGCATAGATGTACAATCTGCAATATAAATCAAGCTTAGCCTAGATGCACAATCTGCAATAAAAACAAGCTTAACCTAAATGTACAATCTGCAATATAAAACAAGCTTAGCATAGATGTACAATCTGCAATATAAAACAAGCTTAGCCTAAATGTACAATCTGCAATATAAATCAAGCTTAGCATAGATGTACAATCTGCAATATAAAACAAGCTTAGCCTAAATGCACAATCTGCAATATAAAACAAGCTTAGCATAGATGTACAATCTGCAATATAAAACAAGCTTAGCATAGATGTACAATCTGCAATATAAAACAAGCTTAGCATAGATGTACAATCTGCAATATAAATCAAGCTTAGCCTAGATGCACAATCTGCAATAAAAACAAGCTTAACCTAAATGTACAATCTGCAATATAAAACAAGCTTATCCTTGAAGCACAATCTACAATAAAAACAAGCTAAGCCTAGATGCACAATCTGCAATATAAAACAAGCTTAGCCTAGATGTACAATCTGCAATATAAAACAATCTTAGCCTAAATGCACAATCTGCAATATAAAACAAGCTTAGCATAGATGTACAATCTGCAATATAAAACAAGCTTAGCCTAAATGTACAATCTGCAATATAAATCAAGCTTAGCATAGATGTACAATCTGCAATATAAAACAAGCTTAGCCTAAATGTACAATCTGCAATATAAATCAAGCTTAGCATAGATGTACAATCTGCAATATAAAACAAGCTTAGCCTAGATGCACAATCTGCAATATAAAAATAGGCTAAGCCTAGATGCACAATCTGCAATAAAAATAAGCTTAGCCTAGTTGAAGTCTGCAATATAAAAATAAGCTTAGCCTAGATGCACAATCTGCAATATAGAACAAGCTTAGCCTAAATGCACAATCTGAAAAAAATAAAACAAGTAGATGTACATTCTGCAATAAGCCTAGACATACAATCTGTTATTTAAAGCTTAGACTAGCTGCACAATATATGCAAAATACAAGTGTGGACACAGAAAAATGTCTCGCCTGCATTCCCCATCAGTAACGAAAAAAAAAAAATGTCATAAGCATTACGTAAATAGCATTAAATTGTTATCATTTAAAATATACAGTGCATGGTTACAGAGAAAAGGACCTAATCCAAAAACTTTAGCAAGTCACTGGACCATAAAATTGAGGTCATGGTCAGTTGAAACCTACGAGACACTATATGAACTAATCATTAGCAATCTATACACCAAATACTGTCATCCTTATTCCTGCCACGCATGGTTACAGAGGAAGTGCCCTAATCCAATAACTTTAACATAGTCGTTGGACCATGAAATTGAGGTCAAGGTCAGGTGACACCTTCCAGACAGTCATGTACTATTCTTCAGCAACCTATACACCAAATATTGTCATCCTACCATGCGTGGTTATAGAGGAACTGCTGTAACCCCAAAACTTTAACGTAGTCCCTGGACCATGAAATTGAGGTTTTTATACAATTACATGTGTGGATATGCAAAATAGACTTTCCGAGTTCATGTATCTTAAAATTTAAAAATCTTTTTTTTTACTGAATGTATTGTTGGTTACAAGAAGTGCTTTTAAACACCCACACCTAATTACAAAACTCTTCAAGTTTAATTTTGTACCACATATAAATTTCTTGAATCACAGTCTGACAGTTAAGTGTGTCCTTTATTAACAATACCAGTTTTCCTGCAAAAGTTCAATTAGCAAGTGATCATGATCAAGTATTCCTGCTTCCTTCCCAAATTAGACTGGTTGTCATAAAATAGCTGAAAATTGCTGAAAGTGGCATTATATCTTAGCTAAACAAAAACAATTAAACTGCATGTTTACATGTACATACTTTATTGTTGGCTGTTGCTGAATTTTTCTCGTCACTTCTGGACTGTGTTTCCTAAAATAAATGAACATTCACAAAGAAACAATGTTTAAAAGAAATCAAAGATTAAAAATAATCGCTATTTTGCAGTATTTTCCTTTGATCTTTGTGTGCAATATTATTCCATCTCACTCTACTAGCGTGAGATGGGCCCATCTCAGCTCGCTGTCAAGACGTCGTTAAGTAACACTGTGACGTCACAATGTTACAAAACAGCGATATACATATTATTTACGTTTTATGAAACTTGATGCAAAAAAAACCAAAAACATAAATAACCTAAAATATTCGCTAAAACTGAAACAATTTACACTCATACTAGTACATCTATATGCTAATTACATGCATAATTAGGTCGGGATTAAAACTGATTTGTTTTCCTTTTTGTGACTGTACCTTTAAGGCTTATGGGTAGCAGGGTAGGTTTGATTTAAATTATTTTCAATTTCTAAATATTTATATTACATTAATGCTACCACTAGTTATTTTCCAGATCTATACCGCAATAGTAGAGTAGTACATGTACCGAAAATATCACTCCTCTAAAAATACCATAGGAATGCAAAATGGAAAACACATAAAAGTTTTAAAGCTTAATGAACTACATGTAAACAATATATCAACAGGTTTTAGGATACACCATACCCATATTGCAATATTTTGTCTGTGATACCCCATCTCTGTTAACAAAACATACCTTCTTGAAGAGGTCTGTGATGTGGAAGGGACAACACTTATAATTCTTCTTTCCTCATAAACATTTTCATCCAAAATAGCATCAAAATTAAAAATTTTTATTTCTTCACGATCAAAAATTGGGACACTTCCTTCATCTGGACGTCTTATTAAAACGACATTGTTAGGGTCGAAATCCCGATTTATTTGTACAGGGGATAAATGTTTAACATTTGGTCCACGTTGAATTGCAATAACAATATTGTCCTCAATAATGATTTCTCCCTGTTGTTTCTGATCATCCGTCTGGAATCTGTCAGATAATAACAAACGACGTATCGGTGTTATAACAGTTATTCCACTAATAAAATCACTTTTGTGTCGTATGTTTGGAGGTGCATTTCTATGCAATGGTGATGGTGTCCTTTCCTTTGGGTCATGTCGTGATGAGTCCCTGATGATATAATAATAATGTACATATAGAATCTTACATTGGTACAAGTGGGTTATCAGATTTCTCCAATCAAAATAGTTAAATTATGGAATTTTAAGTCCCAGCCTTGGCGAGGTAAGCTAAAAATGTCTGGAAAACATATGGGACTGAATTACAGATTGACTGACAGGGGAAAAACTATGCCCAAACTGTTAGTTGCCGGAGCATAACAAACAAGTCCCCAAAATTTCATCTTTAATGAACAAGTTTTTAAGTTTGCCTGAAAACTAAACAAATGCCCTTTTTTTCCAACCAAGACTCTTAGAATCTACATGGCCAAAAATCAGAAATTTACCAAAAGTATACAGACAAATAAACAACTGTGTGCAGTCTGAAAAAAAAATCAGTGAAGGCATTCTCAAGATACACTTGCAAAATGTGGGTGACAAATGGACAAACAGACATTTGTAAGGTACAATGTATACCATTAAACGTTCATCAAAATTGCTGAAAGTGGCATTATATCTTAACTAAACAAAAACGAGAATATTAAAATTAAATGATTTACCGGGCAACAGGCGACAAATCTCCATGAGGTGAAATACTCCTATTCCTTCTAATATCAGATGAAGAATGTGGTGACTGCCTTGTCCTGTCATTTTCTTGGCTGTATCCCTGTTGTTGTCCAGAACTAGGTATAGGAGACCTCCTTGGTGATCTTCTGTCATGCAGTGGTCCACGAGGAGATGGGGATCTCCGTTCTAAGTTTCTTCTTCTTGGTGGTGAAAATCTTCTTCCTGTGGGTCTACCTCTTGGCGAAGGGGATCTTCTGCGTCTTGGTGAAAAAGATCTATTTCTTGACCTAGACCTAGATCTTTTGAATGGTCGCCTAAAGGGAGAATGAGTTCTTGATCTTCTTGGTGACTTTCTTCTTGATGGGTGTGACCTTGATCTAGATCTTCTTGATGTGGGTCTCCTCTGAGGTGACCTAGATCGTGACCTTCTTGGGAGCCTCCTGTTTGGTGAATGAGATCTTGATCTAAAAAAAATCCAGATAATTATTTAGAACCAGGAATATATGTAACTGGTGCTGAAGGGGTCATTATCGACCTGGGTACTATATCAGCGTACCCAGGGTACTGTCACTTAACATAAATGTACCCAGACCAATATTGTTGAATCAAACCCATTATTTTCAACAGTGTTCATAAACATGCACATTATCAAAACGAACTTAACTGTAAACTGTAACAAACCGCCATTCTTCTATTTATAATTGTGGACCATATACAGGAAGGAAATGAACGTAATCTCGCGATACTTACCACACCGGGTACGTTTATGTTAAGCGACAGTACCCTGGGTACCATTTCTCAAATTTTAAGTACTCTGGGTACACTGATATAGTACCCAGGTCGACAATGACCCCTTTAACGTAACTGGTAGAGTATTAATTGTCTCCTCTTGTTTGCAGTGAATTACGCACTATATGGTTTGGGTCTTAGATGACTTCGAAAACAGGGGGAATAGACAAATTTGTGCTTTTAATTAATTAATTGAGGGTTCTAATCCTACCCCTCACATTGGTGATTTTCACAACACTATTCAGACATAGTTCTGTATGGCAGCCCTTATACAAAAAGTACTATAAAGTAAAATATCCAGTGCATACCAGTATAGGTTTGGAGAGTAATGATATGGAACTCTTACTCATAATTGATTCAGGGTCTGCATTCGGACAAAGTAAAAGAATTTGACTGAATGATTATAACTATAGATCTGTCCACAAAAATATAGTGCATGGTTTTTACTTTATAATGACAGTCAACTGATATATTGACTGTTACTGTCTGTAAGACAGGCACTTGTTTCAGAAAAAATAAGTACCCCTATATTCTAATGTAGTATAAAAAGGGGGGGGGTCTGAAACAAGTGCCTGTTGTCTGTAAGTGTAAGTGTAACTGTAAGTTCTGAATTTTTCATACCTTTATTTATTGTAATCTTATTTAATATTTTCTAATTTATTATGAGAATTTTATATGAATTATATATACCTCCCGCCTCGAGACCGGTGTCTTGGAGAAGGCATTGACAAAGTCGTTCGTAAGGAAATTTAGTTAGCAAGTATACGAATGTTTACACCGCATCATGCTTGTAAATTCAAATTCAGATGAGCGTTTGTAATATACAAAATTTCACAATAAGTCTTAAGCGTCTTTTTGAGATCGATGATTCATGCAGACTGAACGATCAGCATCTAGCAGGCGACGGCGCAAGTGGGAACCCGGTGCTAATGAGAACCTGGCCTGATGAGAACCCAAAAGTATGACATAATACCGAAAAGATAACAAAGTGTTGTTAATTGTTAATTATTACACCAAATAACTGGATTTAAATGAATAATATTTTAATGCTTTGTAAAAATGCATTTAGCTTTTGATCAAAAGTACTGACCAAGGGCATTAAGCTGTCATCCTGTCACGCACTGAACGTTTATTACTCTCCATTTAACTATAATTTCTAGTTCATAATGTTCTATATTAGAACATTTGTTTTATTGTGTTTATTTTAATCTGAGATCAAGGCATACATAATTAAATTAATTTTATTTATTTATTTATTTATTTATTTATTTATTTATTTATTTATTTATTTATTTATTTATTTATTTATTTATTTATTTATTTATTTATTTATTTATTTATTTATTTATTTATTTATTTAGATTAGAATACAAATGAATAGCACATAACACATAACATTCTGGATTATTTCCTTGAATTTATCAAATTTGTATTTTTTTTCCTGTTGGAATGTTTATTTAACAATAACTATATATGCTACTTATACAAATATAGGGTAATTTGATCCTGGATTTGAAACGCGGGTTTTCATCGTAATAATACTACATGTAACTGGATATACTGTATTATGTTTTCCGGTATTTATTTTTATTTTTGTCAGAACATTCATCCGGTCATGACTATTGACAATGGCGTGATAAAACACTGAGGTTGATTATTCTAGTGTCACTGTGGACAAGGTGTGCTCAACTCCACCCCCCCCCCCCCCATAAAAACAATAAAACTGGACTACTTGTTATAACTCAAAACATGCTTCGAATGACGAAACACACAAACAAACTATATATAACACAATTTGTAACCTTGAAAACGATAAACTAAAAAAAATGTTATTACTTCGGTAAGTTTAAATTGTAAATTTAGTTTAATCCGGATGAAGAGGTTGAATTGAAAGAACCATAAAAGGAGTAATCAGTTCGTTTTAATTTTTCAAGAAAAGTTTTTGCGGTTTCAGTCTACAAATTTCAATCCATCAATTCACCATACGTAAACTTTTATACTAGTGCATCTCGGTTTTGAAACAATACAAAAAACTAGAAAAACTTACCGTTAATAATTGATACCTCCGCTTCCCAATGGCAAGAAAGTCCGTGTTTTGCTATTGGCAAATCTTAAATACCAATCAAATCAAAATGTCAAATGTTACATGGCACTATGTGACGAAGGTTCTGTGAAAGTTGCATTAAATTTACATACAGTATCGTAGGTGGAGTTGAGAATAAAGGACCGCGTTTTCCTCAACGTCTTTTTAAAGACTAAAAGATATAAGAAGCTAGGTCCTCTACTTTTACGATACTTTGATGAACGACTTTCTTTTAATAAACAACCCGTAAATCGGTCAAATTTGGAAATGAAAAGAAACAACATCATTTTAGACTTATTCATCAAATATGACGCTAATGATCATCTATAAAAATCACACACCTGTAGTACAGACGAGATTTTTTTTATTTTAAAATTATAGATTGTCCTCACTTGTCCAGCAATATTCCAGCCTCTCCTGCATACTGTGTATATATTTTTCAATAGACCATACTGTAAGTACATAATCTAAAACAAAAAATTGCAATTGCAGATCGTTTTCCCATTTTTTAATTAATTGAATTGTAGTTGTGCTGCGATGATTATAACATATCACAATTACTGAATAGTGGTGTACACTGACAGTTTTAAAAGCTGGATGGTTTGGCATACCCCGAAACCTGGTTTAACCCTTCATTTTATTTGAATGCTTGTTCCAAGTCAGGACCATCGCTTTATTATTTTTTTTATTAGTTGGCCAGTTTCTTGGACGTTTTTTGTATGGATTGTTTTTTTTTTGACAGATTCCTTTGTTCGGTATTTTGTAATCTTATACTTCAGAACGGAACACCACAGTGTATTATGATATCTAGCTTGCCCGGCCTTCAAAATTGTTGTATGCAATTTTCGCGATATAATACTACAAACGACGAGCGCTTTAAATTCCCACTAAAGCATACCCCTTAAAGGGGGGAGTTAAATTTGGCGTTTTTCCCCGTTTTCCAAATTTACCCAATCATGAATTTGGGCTAAAACAATTGATTGGTTATTGACTTGTTATTGTGTTGAATATAGCAGAAATATTGCCCGTTAAAGTTTCAGTTGTAAAAATTTTCGTAAGATAACATTTTTTTAAGACCGCGTAAATATATTCCGTTAAACTAAATATGAAACATTAAATGGAGTCATTTCATATAATATATTTTATTAGTTGCAATCTCTTGTTACAGATATAACACATTTAAAAGTAAAAGTGAATACGTGTTTATCTACAACATGGCAGGATAACTTACATGCAAGAACATTATGCATAATTAAGTATTTTGCAGAACAAGAACGGAAGATTACCAAACAAAGCACCTATCATATAATGACAGTTATCACATATTTACATGTAAAAGGTGTAATTATGCATATGTAGTAAACGTCGAAGTGACTGATCCATATCTCTGCCCGGGGCAGATAACCTATATTTGCCCTGCTTTGATGACGTCATACGTAAACAGATAAGGCCATAGAGAGTTTATAGAAAATGTTTTTGGGTTTGAACGCCAAAGAGTTTTAATTGGACGGAACGCTCGTCTGGCGTAGTAAATTTTATAACCTTGGTATCTTTGATTACATTTTATTTGCAATTCACGACTGGGCAAATGCCTCTGTTGATGGACTGTTAGTCATCGAGGGTATCGCCAGCCCAAAAGTTACACGCTTCGGTGCTTATTATCATTGATTTTTTCAGTGATTTAGTCATAGCATACATTTATTGTCATTAAATTTTTGAAAATGGTTTCAATTTTAATGTTTTTCTAGTCGCAAAGTGTAGATGACCTAAACCGGATTCGGTATTTCTGGAATTTTTATTTTAAAAGGTCTATACAACATCTTAATTATTTGGATTTTAAATGGTTTTAGTTTGAGCTCCAATGATGAGTCTTTATAAGATGAAACGTGCTACTGGCGTATTCAATTTTATAACGTTCTTATTTTTTATGAAATTTTTATTTAACGACAACCAAATAGTTTCCTTTCTATGGGCCGGAAGCTGGTGCAACAAAAAAACCTATCAAAATGGATCAGAGAGGCAATATGCCTAATTGAAGATCTCACAGACATGGTAGACAAGGTAGGTAGGTTGATCCCATAAAGAATGTTTACACCAAATAAAAAACTGAATAGAATATTGGCAAAATCAAGCGATGGCTTGCTATCATATGCGAACTCTATATTTTAGAAGATGATTGACATTGCTGACATGAAAAAAAAATCTGCTGCTATGTGAAAAGAAATGAGAGAGAAAGGCAACAAAAAATGAGCGCAGAACCTCATATATAAATCTTAATATTATTAAAAATGAATCAAATAAATTATTGTACGTTCTTTAAAATCACATGTAAATATGTCATAAATATATTATTACACGTCGAATTCCATATTCGCCCTGATATCTTGAGTCTTCCGTTGGGGAAGATATAGGAGTGTCGGGAAGATATCAGGGCAGATATGGAATTCGACATGTAATAATCTATACGTGTTAAACACATTGACTGACTTGGGGAGCTTTTTACGTCCTACACCGACAACTTAATGCCCTTGGTCGGACGGCAGTTAAACACATTACAGACATTTTATTACAAAAAGTAATGACCTTTATTGCATGAATAATTTTTTTCGTGCTTTTGATTGGTCTAAAATTAACTTTCGGGTCACGATAAATATCAGTAATATTAAAATTACATAAAAAATATGGAAATGTTTGTCTACTGCTCGATTCCGCTGCACAGTAGTCAAGCCGAATCCAATATTGACATTATTTGAACCAGTTCAAGCCTGTTTTCATAACTGTCCCACCATAACTATAAAATTCAATTTTAGTGATCATTCAATCATCTGTAATTATAAAATATACTGTTAAAGATGTCATGATAAAATCATTTATCTATTTATACTCTTTTCAATATTTGTGATGTGATGAAACTTGAAATAGGATTATCAGCAAATCAATATCAAAATGCATTATTAACAGAAAATATAAAGGGTAACCAGCATTACAACAATTACAAAATGTAAGCATCTGTTTTTCTGATGAAGGAAGATAGTGATTTTATTCATGTAATAAAACAATTCCTGACTTTGATATACGGTCGCTATCAGGATTTCTCAGTCCTCAAAAATGTATATTCACCTCGCCTAACATCTCGGTGAATATTACATTTTTGTGGCTAATAAATCCTGATAGCGACCTATATCAAAGTCATAAATTGTATAATAGGATATGGTAATACGTGTGAATATCAGTAAGTGAATACATCATCAGTAAGTGAATACATCCCCTTGCGTTTGAGAAGTACATGTAAGTTCAATGTTTAAGCATGTATACAAGTATACAATGTCATTTGCACTCTAGAAGCAACTAACCTTTTTACACAATTTTATAATACTGGTCACAAATTTTGGCAGACATATAAGATCTTCAACATTCATTGATATAATTAATGTAATTTTGTCTCGAAAAAATTAGTAAATTCTCTCCAATAGACTTTTTGTTTGAGATTTATGTTTAATAAATTTTTTAACTCTATTGTGGAAACCAGTTTTTATTGGGCGGATAAAACCCCCAACCTTCAGTAGAACAAATAGAAATACTTGTTTTTTTCAGACGAGTACAGTACAACATGCCGGCAGTGAGTATTATTTCCTCAACCTCACTTTTAACCGGCACGTGATCCATACTAAACTATGAACTACCTTAACCACTCGTGCACCTAGACCCCCTTTCTTCTATATAAGCTGTTTAATTCTGTCCGATAGAAGTAAATATAAATGTACGTGTTGTTTATTTTACCTTAAAATATAAAACCTTAAAACTAAGATTAGAGGACCGAGTGAAAATAGAATTTAAGGAAAAAAGGATACTTCTTAATTTTATTTTATACGTTAATAATTGGCCCTGCCATTAAGGTCAGATATAACTGGCATTCACCTAGATGTTTGTAATTATTCACACATTTAGACTATTACTGAAAATTTGGTATGAAAAGGGGGCGCTATGCAGGTGGTCTAGGCACATTTTTGAGGATCATGTGGCCTTATATGCCGAATCGTTATGGAGTGTCTGAACCCGCTTGGTCCGCCTCTGAATACTGGAGTCTGGGCAATTCGATACAATTTAACTTAAAATTTATCTGATCTGGGTGTCTCTGGCCGAAAAGGTGAAATTGGCTTTTCGTGTATAATAAAAGGTCATTACTCTGAGGTGGCTTAAGAGATTTGGCTGGTTTTCGAACTTGGCCGAGATATTATGCCCATAAACATTTTCCCCAAGTTTCATGAAGATCGGAAAACAACTGTTTGAGTTAGAGAGCGGACATCGCTGTGGAGGCCGCCCGCCCGCCGCCCGCCGTGGGTGTTCCCAGAATACGACCAGTCTTCGACCGGCGTATAAAAAAGTGCCTGGTCATTATCATATGGACATAGGTAACATCTATCATAGGTAACATCTATCCTTTTCATTATGTGCTAATAGGTGAGCTAAGTAATTAAGCATGTGTCGTTTTCTTAACTTGTAATGAATACCCAACAAGTTTTATGGTCGCTTTATGAATACTAATCAACTAATTTCGTTTCAACGCTGAAATACTTTTCACAGCATATCTGATTACTTTATGTTTGCTATTTTACTTCTGCAACTTAGTTATTCCGGGTAAATTTCTGTAGATTTGTTATCCAATGCTATTAACAGACAGTTTGAGACGACAAATTTTATAATTATTTATGGGTTAAACCAAAGTTTATCATTGCTGTTAAAAGTGGATAGTTTTTATGGAATGTTTTCATCTTTCTGACATAGAATCACATTTATTATTTTAAGCAATTTCTCTATAACCTAATGCATTAAACATGGGCATGTTTAAATAGCAAGGATTGTAGTATTGGGTCGGAGGGCTGTCTCGCAACTCTCCCCCCCCCCCCAAAAAAAAAAAAATACTGTACACATATACAAGATCTTATCTGTTGGTTATAAATATTCTAAAATTACATAAATATGAACAAACTAAAGAAATCATCCCATTTATGACTTACTAAAGTTCATGATTTCATAAACAATGCAACATATAACGCCATAACTATCAATTATTACAACCGACATCAAAAGATAAATTATATAAACACCATTAAAGATTACAAATATGCATAGTCAAAGAAATATACATAATTAAAGATTAAATTTAAATATATTACACAATGAAGATGCTCTACATTTTTCTTGTTTTAACAAGGCTGTCCATATGTACTTCCGATTCTGACAACGCATTGTCAGCTGCCAAGTAAGGACATCCTTTGTATCTGCAGAGAATCCAAATCAATGACTCCTTGAAGCAAACACTTATTACGTATATACTTGCCAGGCTGAAAAAAAGAGTGATGCATATGTAGCACTTTCACTAAAAATAATTCACTTTTCTAATTTACAAAACCGCATATGGACATCGTACAAATGAACAATATACAAAACGCGTATTTTATGTATTTGACACATATAATTGTTCGACGTCTGAAAGGCACGTGTACTCTTACTACATTTCATATTTAAGTTTTATGCTAGTTTTAATAAATAAAATTAACGGAAATTAAACAATGATAGCCAAATTCTTATTTAGACATAGATCCCAATATTGCCTCGCAAGTGACACCTTTGGCATGATATATGAACAATGGTTGTATACATGTGTATACGAAAGGCACACAAATACAAAATATCTTGCAATTTCAAGATAACATTCCCTTTCATTATTCCTCAAAACTTATATTTGTAGTCCGTTGATATAGAATAAGAAGTTGAAGCATTACTAGGTACTAACAAATTTTGGCTAAATGTTTTCCAGGAAGAAATTATGACAACTTAAATTGTCAAAAATAATCATATTTCAATTTAAGAGGAGAGAAGAAATGTTTATTCTTTGAAAAGATGGCACATTTAACCTTACATTAAAATCTACTATAGCCGCCACTAAAGTTTAATATGCCATTTATGCATGGGGCGGCTTAAAAATGTGTACAGGTTATTTTAATCTATCACTACCTTATTATCATAAATAAAAATGACTTGCATTCATAATTTAAAACTTCTATAAAATAATATCCTTTTACAAACCAAAAATAAATAAACTTTAAAACGATTAACCTATCAATAGCTATCTCATCATAAGGTTTCATTAACTAGAATCATCTCTTGATAACAAAACAATAAATTTGTCAACACATTCAATTTATTATTACTATTCGAAATGTTATATCATAATTGCTGGAATGTTTAAACTGTGTAACAAAGATTTAAAATCAATCGCATCAACAGAACACAAACTTGAAACCCAAAACTATTTAATACTTACAATTTATGGTTATCAAACACTTTCTGCAACTTACAATCTGCCAAGTTTCGTATTTTTAATACTGCTCCAACCGTATATGGGCGCCTAATATAAGAATAAGAAATATGAACATGTATGAAAACATTACAACAGAATGAAAAAACTATACACCAATCCATTATCAGTGAACAGACGGGTAACAAGGTTTCCCATATTTGACACCACATGCCTCATAAAACTCATAACATTCTTGAGGTACTATTTCTCTCATTTTCTCTGTACTCTTTGGTTTTGTCTGCCACCTGGTATATTTACATTTATACTTAACATTTCGTACTTACAGAAAATCATGCACATTAGTAATTTTAATAATTAATCAGATAAAGAAATAAAATTATAAATTTGTTAAAAGAATAACCATACCATTTCAATTGTTTATTGAGAAATGCATTAATTCTTGCTCTTTCACTGCGCAGATAATTTGCTTGCCAATAGTTAACCCATAATAATTGTGACAAGAACATATTTGATGTGTATAGAATTAAGAGTGGCATTCAAGGATGTTTTTATGCACCGTTTTATCAAATCATTTATCTAACATCATATTTCAACAAATGTTTTTATACAAATGTCAACACAAACCTTGGATTTCTATAAGAATAAATTAATTCTTTCATCAGAACTTCCATTATCTGTTCATAAATCTGAAAATACATGTAAATAAATCTTTTAACATAAATCCCATTTGTGCATTAAATACTTAGTGTGCGACTTATAGATTTTAAATATATTATACTGTAGATTTTTCTTATTATGAATTCCAAGGAAGTATTTCCTGTATTTTTTTACCACATTCCGTATGCACGTGGAAGTTGGATTTACCTCTCTCGTTTATACCTTAATAACAAAATAATATGAACTATCCTTTTCGACTAAGGTAAAGTACAACTTTTTATTACTATCATTGTACTTGTTTGCTTGCTTGTCTATGTCAAATGTTCTTTCTATATAAATCAATTATATTTCGACAAATATCCGTACCTTCTTTGAGAACCTAGCAGATCCAAAACAGTGTGTTCTTCGTTCCCGATTGTATACTATCAAAGGCGAACGCAGGAACTCGTGGTGTCGCTAGTGTTCTTCTAAATCGCTACAATCATTTAATTATAAACATTTAATTTAGTGTCTGATTTAATTGGTTGTTGAATCTTTGGAAGTAAGTATGTCTTTCTGCGCATTTAAAGTCTATAATATTATATAAATATACTGTCAATCTCGGCTTCCTCAAGTTGACAATTTTACTGTCACCCTGTCAGACATGTACAATTTATTTTATTATTCAGTATATACAGTATTTTCGAAAGTTGACAATTTAACTGTCACCCTGTCAGACATGTAACATTTTGTTTATTATACCGAAAAACTATTCAAACCATGAACAACTTTATTCAATAATGGTATTTAATTGATGTAATAATGGTAATGAAACAGCAATTTAACAATAAAAGTAAACTAACCGTAGCTAGAATCTTTAAATCTGCCTCGTTTGTGGTAGAAAAACGTTTGACATTATTGTCGTCTGTTTACAACGAAAATGTAAAAATAGATATTGCGCATGCGCGAATGGTACAGTATAATTTTCCAACATTTTTTTTTACAGTACTTATATGTCACGGTGGCCTATGGAAGATTAACACTGTAAATGAAACTGAGGTATAATAAAGTTTTATAATATAGGTGTAATTACTATGAAGTTATATACCACTGGATCGTATGCATAGAGTTCAAAATTGCTTATTAATCAGTCATCACTTTAACAATAAAACATGTTAATATCTGAGTCATTGAAGCTAATTGATACTAGATTTACAAAATATATTTCACTGTTAATATAATCATACTGCCTTTGAACGAGGGTGTTAGGGTAGATTATCACATGAAGAAAAAATTATCACCCGAGACGAAGTCGAGATCACATGAAGAAAAATTTATCAACCGAGACGAAGTCGAGGGTGAAAATTTTTTTCTTCATGTGATAATCTATCCTAACACCTGAGTTCAAAGGCAGTATGATTTTTATTATACTGAATGCCTGCTATCTAAAGAAGAAACTTGAATTACCATATAGATACTGTACTGAATTATATTTTTAATGGAAAATGCTTGTTTGTCTGCTATTTGTTTTTCCAGATAATTTTTCATGTGGCTGATCATTTTCCAGGTTGGCAATTTTCGTTCTTAGCGGGTGATAATTTTTTTATATCACTCGTAAACTTCAGCTGGAGTGGGTGATAATTATCCGGTTCGGCAATCTCCGGTCGGAGCGGGCGTTAATTTTTTATATATCACCAGTTGAGAGGAAAGCACGAGGAATTAAACACTCGTTGCTATAATGGGCGGGGCTAAAGTCGGAATCAGTAGAAATTAACACATGGTTACTGTCCAATAAAAAGACAGCATTTTTGCATGAAGTATAATAATTCAAGTTTAATGCAATGTTTGCAGATGTAACGTCACGGGTGCTTAAGTTAATTTGTATGGAGACTCAAGCAATTATGTCCTGCTTTTTATTTGATGAAGTTTTCATAAAACATCTCTTGTACTTACTGCTCAATTGTACAAAATCTAATTTAGTAAATGAACAGAAAACACTATGTTCATATGCAAATAATCTGATATAATACTGTTTTGTATATAAACCTTAAACCATATATTCATATACAAAATTTAGTATAGTCTAGTCTAGTTGCATTTTGTTTACCTGTAAAAGCCCAGTCATTCCGTTTCAAACTTGAGTTGATTACAGCGTGTGAATTTAAGAATTCGTTCTGATGTCCCTTTTCTAATAACGTTAAAATACTGGAAATTCGAAAAGAACTTACCAATCGTCATCGTCACAGGCCATCATTGAATATAAATATTCCAAAACTACAGGAATCTGTAAGAGAAGTAAAGTTAGGGTCCAACAGGTTTTGCTTCAAATAAATAAAAAAATAATTGTTTCTGGTTCTTTGTACATATGTTATCAACAAAAGCTAGGTTTGTAGTATCTATTGTTAAAATTTTTAAATCGCTCGATTCACGATACAGTAACAATAGAGATTTAAAAAACACTACCTTCAGCTTTTGAAAACCCATGTTTGGCGCTTTTTTACATTACATCATGTGCACTTGCGTAACGGGTAAAATTTATCCTGTTTTGAAATCATTTCAACATAGTACGTCGAAAACTAGCAGGTGTAGAGAGATGGCAAGCAGTTGATATGATAAGGGCTGAAATGACACAGCGGCAGGTTTCAAATACGTTCAATGTTAACCATTCTGTCATCAGTAAGCTAATGCGACGATGTAATGAAACTGGTATTGTTGGGGAAAGGCCAAGAAAGGGCAACCGAAGAAGACAACAGAGAGGAAAGATAGACTACTTCGAAGACTTGCTAGACAACAACCTTTTACTACTGCAAACAGGTTGCGTAGTCGATGGAATATACATGTTAGAATGAGTAGACGGACAGTAAAGAGAAGGCTAAACTGCGAAAGACTTCGAGCACGGAGACTAATAAAGCGACCAGCACTTACACAAAGACATAAGGATGCCCGGCTGCAGTGGGCGCGTGACCATATCGGGTGGAATATTCGCTCTTGGAAAAGAATTCATTGGTCCGACAAAAGTCGTTTTCTTCTGAAACCAGTTGATGGTAGGATGCGGGTATGGCGTCAACGCAACACAGCTGTCGATCCTGCACATGTTCTGGGAACTACAGCGTTTGGTGGTGGCGGAGTGACAGTTCGGGGTTGCTTCTCATATGACTGTAAGTTAGACTTGTATCCATTAAATGGCACACTAACTGCTTCAAAATACAGAGATCAGATTCTGAACCCCCGTATTGTGCCCCATTTTGATGCGCATCCACTTGGAAACAGACCCGTGTTCATGGACGACAACGCAAGACCTCATAGGGCACGCATCGTCAAAGATTATCTTGCAAATGAGGCAATTGAGACATTACCATGGCCTGTCATGTCTCTGGATATGAATCCGATAGAGCATGTTTGGGACTATCTCGGCCGGAAAGTGAATGAACGTGACCCTCCATGTCAGAACATTCAAGAATTGAGTGATACTTTAATTCAGGAGTGGCGGCAATTCCCTCAACGTAGACGTCAGAGACTTATCCAGAACATGAGGAGACGAGTTCAAGAATTGCACCGGAAGCGTGGTGGATACACACGATACTAACTCTTTTCTTGTGAATAAATATTTAAAGATGATTTCTTCTTACATCTTAATAACCCTCAACCTGCCAATTCTGTGTATGTAACATTACCAGCGGTTCAAACTGAAACTTTTTTTGAGTTATGATTTTGCAGTTTTATGTCATATTTTTACAAACGACATCTTGTTGGTATTTTCTTTACATTTTGAATAGTAAAATCATAAACTTCTTTAAAATAGTCGACCATTTTAAACGAAACCTGAAATGAACAATGGATGGTTATATATTGATAAAAATATTGGTTTTCAAAATTCACCTCCACTAAAATCCTGGTGGTCCCTAACTTATGGCCAAGTGTATATATAGCAGAATTAGCCAAAGGGTCTAAACTGCTTTACATAATGCAGGCGAATGGGTGCCACAGTGTCACAACAATGTGACATCGAATCCCGCTGAGAGTAAGCAAAAAATTTGACAGTATTAAAATCTAATTCTGACAGTATTGGGCTTAATTTGTAGACGTAAATATAAATATTTAATATAAACCCTGTATTTTTGATGTTTCAGAAATCCAATGGATAGATATATTATAACATTACATATACATATTACATAACATATTATATATTACAAAAGCCAAATGTCAATGAAGGTAATAACAAAATACCGAACACGAAAGAAACTGTCAATAATGATAATCCACAAATCATTCATATAAATCTGCCAACTCCAGAACCAACAACTAAAAATATAGTTACTAAAGCAATGGTCCTGACCTGGAACAGACATGTCAAACGAAATGGTGGGTTACCAGGTTTTATGGCATGCCAAACCTCAAGCTTCCATTACCGCAGAATTTGAGTATGCTTGTTGATGAAAATGGATCATGTACCACTAGTCAGTAATAGGGGTATCAAAAAACATCGTAGCACAATCACTGTGAAAAAGTCAAGGAACGGATACAAACTCAGATTCAGACAAACATGTAGAACATAAACAACACGAAAAAAACCAAACATATAACCAAAAAAAGTTTGTAACCCGTGGGTGCTCCATACAAGTAGGAAGTGCGTACCCTTAATTAACCCACTTCTATGAACTCATTGTCATGTTCAGGAAAAGTCAAATTCTGGCTAAGAACGGAAAATCTGTGACTGAGCGAATCTGAGCATAGAACTTCTGAAGGGATAACCCTTGTTGGAGTACCTTAGTAGTCGACGGTAATGACTGGTCCAGAAATTATGAATACCTATCACAAGAACATAACGAATAAGTTAAATGTAAACGTAATACGCAGGAGCTGCTGAAATGTTACTGCTATCGATGAACGTGAAGCTGACAATTGGCAAGTTGGAATCGTCACGTTTGTCGTAGAGTCAAGTTGGCATTTTCCCCAGAGTTTATGTCCTCCAGAAGGATTACTTAAGAGGCATACCTTGGTTATGTCTTTAAGTTAAAGCTTGCAATGGTACATTTACTGCAAATAATCTAACTTAGTATTGTTCTGGGTCAAGAGATCATTAATATCATCAAATGATATTAGGAATTTTGAATCAAAGGACTGGACCAATGTCTTTTTTTTTGTCGCAGGCCTTCTAGTAAATCAGCCTCATAAGAGTATAAAAAATTTAGGCAAAAACAAGAGGACACTTACTACCTATTGGAATATCAACCATCTGTTAAAGAATATGTCCTCCAAACAAACAAATATTTTGTAAAATAGAAAATCTGGCATTTGACAAACTTTATCTTCAGTGTATTTATTAAACAATAGTTACTTACTTTCGAAAGACAAAAATCTTCTGGAATGCCTGAAAAATATAATTTAAGACTAATTTAAAGTAATTAATTCAATGTCTATGAATAAATCCAAACATAAATAGAAAATATTTATACATATCTTCATTTCTTGTTACTTTTCCAGAAATGTTTAAATTATAAAAAGATTCCATTTCTTACAAGCAAAAAAAAATACTACGATTCATCTAATAAAGATTTGTATTTTTACGTCACAAGTGATGATTGAATCTTCAAACAAATAACAAAAGAAAAGTCTTAATCTAACATATACTTTTAGATATATACGTATGTTATAATATATGCTAAGATAAACTTAATGATGCATCTTTAATGTTTTAAATCGTTAGATAATTAAAGTTCTTGCAATTAATCAATGAAAACTAAAATCGGACACTTAAAAATATCGTAAGACAATAACATTCTATTTAAAGACAAGGTTTAACAGAATGCTGAATTACCAGAATGGATGTTAGAATCGAGCTCCTTTGCGGAGCTGTTATTGTTTACTGAGAAACCTTCACTTGACAGTATTGGAACGTCAGGTCCTGTAAGTGAACACTCCTTTGTTAGTGTTGGCATATCATCACATTCAATATGTGCTTTCTGGAAAAAAGTTGGAAATCAATTTATTGAAATTTCTATTGCACAAATTAGCCAACGGCAACTTTTTGGTCTTTCTAACCTAACACAGGCTCTATTGTAAGGATTAAAAGGGTTTACAAATAACACTCGATGGTAAAAATATTGTTTCCATAAACACGTTACAAAACCATCAATGATTTATGTATATTTTCCTTTTCTTGGGTATAATGACTTAGTTACTCGTTATAACGACTTAGCTTACTGGTTATAACGACTTAGCTTACTCATTATAACGACTTAGCTTACTGGTTATAACGACTTAGTTTACCCGTTATAACCACTTAGCTTACTCGTTATAACGACTTAGCTTACTCGTTATAACGACTTAGCTTACTGGTTATAACGACTTAGTTTACCCGTTATAATGACTTAGCTTACTGGTTATAACGACTTAGAATACTCGTTATAACCACTTAGCTTACTCGTTATAACGACTTAGCTTACTCGTTATAATGACTTACTATCTCGTTATAACGACTTACCGTTACCATGATGAGAATACTAACTCTTTATTTGATTTTTTCGCATTATTATAACTCTTCATGTCATTTCCAATTTTAAACTTGAACTTGGACTTTTAATTTTTCAATGACCCCAACTGCGGTATGTTGAATACAAACAAATATAAACACAGCATGAAATTAGGAAGGCAATATAATACTGATTATGTAGATCATAGATCATTACTTCTATTAATTTACAACCGATACTAGTAGTATAATCTTACACAGCTTAGCAATATTCACTATGTTTTAAAATCATAAGAGTTGAACAAGTCTATTAATTTTAAAGTACTTGTATGTTTAAATTAATCTTTTGGTAACAATCAATCTCTTTCAATAGAGAAAATTTACATTCAAACAAACAGTGAATCTCATCACCAATCCATTGCATATCACAAAATTCACAAATACGAGTAATCAAGTCGTTATAACGACTTAAAAATAAAACACAACATGGCACTAACAGGCTTCCGTACCAAGTGGTGTTCTTCATATCAAGAAACTTTTTTTGAAAAGAATACTCGTTTTTCTAAACAAAACACGTCAAAGGGAGTTCCTGTTCTGAAACAAAACTTAAGTAATGTACAGGTAATATTTTCCTTATTAAATCCCTCTTTCGTCCGTCCGTCGGCTATAACTGGGAGTACTCATGTTTTATCCGCAGCTTCACCTTCACTTACACCACAAAATGAAATTCGATGATACTTTCTCAGAATCCTTGTCACATAGTGCCATTGTGACCTAATATTTGAGGAAGAAGCAGTTTGTGTAGTTTTTCTTATAGTTTTTTTTACTAACCTGTAGTTGTGTTCATAATGTGACTCTATTTCTGATAAGTTATCGCTATTTGTAACTCTGATGTTTTTGGTAGCATCACTTTCTTGACATACCATGTCCCTAAATGTTGAAAAAAAATTAGAGTGTATGAAAATGACTAAAAATGCTGTAAAGAATGTAGTGTTCTGATTTTATTAGTCACAATTACACAGATGTTTAACGTATGCAATCTTTTAATGTAAACAAGGTTGTATGCCTGGTTCGTTTGAATTAAATTTAATAGAACATTGAGTTCAACCTATAAATTTTAGTAGTGTTTATTGTGTCTTTATCAAAAGAAGTGAGAAAATTGTGCATGATTAGTTTTTACAGCTATAAAAATTATTTCCTAATATGGTTATTAAAAAGAGTTTGATAATTGATGTCAATTTTGTCGTAAATAAACAATTTTATTTCCATCTGATTCCATGCATGTTATTGAAAGCCTAAAAACTAATAAAATAACACATTCAAATCAGTCTATTTATCTGACCTGTTATGTTTTTCTTTTACATTTGAACTCCTGTGGCAACACTTGTCTACATGTTGTCTAGCTGCACCTTTCCGTACAATGGTCTTTCCGCAAAATGGACAATGTACGTGTCCTCTTCGACTTTTTGTCTCTGTATGTTCCAAATTACAGCGTACAACATATCGTTCTATAAATATTATTTAAAACAGTATTAGTAGCATTTTATTGCTACACATCATCCGCCATTTTTTTTAAATCGCAAAATAGATATCATATTTATGGTAAAATTAATGATAATTAATTTCATTATGAACTCTTAATTGCCGTTAAATTTAAAATAATAATGAAACTCTTATACCATTAGTATTACTTCAATTTATCAATGGTTGAAATACAAAGTTTCCGCATAAACGAGTTCAGTATAGGAAAAAAAAACGGAAAATAGCATTTTTCAACAAGGGAGGTAAATTTTGAGCACACACACAAAAATACCATTTTTTAGCAACCTTTGAATAGTTATTTCTCTATAAGCAGGGGTCTCGGTGGCCGAGTGGTTAAGGTAGTTCGTCTACTATTGATCACGTGGTCTGTCAACACTGGTTCGATTCTCACTGCGGGCAGGGTGTACTCGACTCCAATCTTATTTGACAAGGATTGCCAGTTTTCCTACCGCAGGTCGGGGGGTTTCTCCGGGTACTCCGGCTTCCTCCCCCAATAAAAACTGGACGCCATGATATAGCTGAAAAATTGCCGAAAATTTCGTTAAACTTCATTCAAACAACAAAACAATCTCTATAAGCAAACATTTAACTCAGAGACCATATTTTTCATTCCATCATTAATGTACACCAATTGCTTGACATTATATCTAAAAGATAATCTGTTGTTTTAAATGTCCTGATACGGGTACCTTCTAGCGCTATTAAGCCCTTCAATAAATAGCTTTTTGCTTGTAATAAGTATGAAGAAGGAAAAGAACACTACTTACGATTCAAATTGCTGGATATTGCTGGACAACTTTTGTTTGTCCGCATTCAAACACTATCACAAATTTTAACCAACAGAACATCTTACCTTCGGCAACAGGGATTCGTGTCTTCCAGTGCACTCGCATATGACTGACGATCTTGCACTCTTTGGCTGGTTTAAATCTTGTAACAGGACACAAAGGGCAGTGAAATGATTTACATTTACCGCTACAGCATTCGTTGCACTTTTTTCTTGTCGCTATAAACTCTACAAGGTTATTGTATACTCTTCTAAATGCCTCATTTTCGTTCATTTCAATTCAAAGTCTAGATAAAAAAAATGATATTTTAGCTTTTAATAACATTAAAATAAATGTGTGTTTATGTTCTGTTTGACACTGATTGGGATGCTGTTTCTGACACCGGCCGTTCATTTGTGCGTTAACAAGGAATGAAGACGCTAAATATTATGTTGATTTAAACCGAAGCTTGCATTTGCACGTGACGCTGGTTCTAAACAAGGCCGTTTTCATGCACGTTTGTTAAGAATGAAATTTAAGATTTAATTGTTGGTTATGAGTCGGCCTTTGCTTGTCTACGTTGCTTGTAAGCGGGACTGTTCTTTTGCACGCTGGTTTTAAGCAGGACCGTTTTCATGGACGTTTCTTATGAATAAAAATCAAGATTTAACTGTTGGATCTGATTTGAGCCGTCGTTGTAGACATTGGTTCTGAGCCGGCACCTTGCTTGTGTACGTTGCTTGTTAGCGGGACTGTTCTCATGCACGCTGGTTCTGACCAAGGCCGTTTTCGTAGCCATGAATGAAACCTATGCTTTAACTGTTGGTTCTGAATTGAGCCGTCGTTGTAGACATTGGTTCTGAGCCGGCACCTTGCTTGTGTACGTTGCTGGTTAGCGGGATTGTTCTTTTGCACACTGGGTCTAAGCAGGATCGTTTTCATAGACGTATTCAAGATTTTACTGTTGGTTCTGAATTGAGCCGTCGTTGTAGACATTGGTTCTGAGCCGGCACCTTGCTTGTGTACGTTACTGGAAAGTGGGTCTGTTCTCATGCACGCTGGATATGACCAATGCCATTTTCATGGACATTTCTTATGAATAAAGTTTAAGATTTAACTGTTGGTTCTGAATTGAGCCGTCGTTGTAGACATTGGTTCTGAGCCGGCACCTTGCTTGTGTCCGTTTCTTGTGAGCAGAACTGTTCTTTTGTTCGCTGGTTCTTACCATGGCCGTTTTCGTGGACGTTTTTATGAATTAAAGCTATGCTTTAACCGTTGGTTCTGGATTGAGTCGTTGTAGACATTGGTACTGAGCCGGCACCTTGCTTTTATGCGTTGCTTGTGAGCGGGATTGTTCTCATGCACGCTGGTTCTGACCGAGGCCGTTTTCGTGGTCATTTCTTATGAATAAAATTCAAGATTTAACTGTTGGGTCTGATTTGAGCCGTCGTTGAAGACATTGGTTCTGAGCCGGCACCTTGCTTGTGTACGTTGCTTGTGAGCGGGATTGTTCTCATGCACGCTGGTTCTGACCAAGGCCGTTTTCGTAGACGTTTGTTATGAATGAAACCTATGCTTTAACTGTTGGTTCTGAATTGCGCCGTCGTTGTAGACATTGGTTCTGAGCCGGCACCTTGCTTGTGTACGTTACTGGAAAGCGGGTCTGTTCTCATGCACGCTGGATATGACCAAGGCCGTTTTCATGGACATTTCTTATGAATAAAGTTTAAGATTTAACTGTTGGTTCTGAATTGATCCGTCGTTGAAGACATTGGTTCTGAGCCGGCACCTTGCTTGTGTACGTTGCTTGTGAGCGGGATTGTTCTCATGCACGCTGGTTCTGACCAAGGCCGTTTTCGTAGACGTTTGTTTTTAATGAAACCTATGCTTTAACTGTTGGTTCTGAATTGAGCCGTCGTTGTAGACATTGGTTCTGAGCCGGCACCTTGCTTACTTACGTTGCTTGTGAGCGGGACTGTTCTATATCACGTTGGTTCTCAGCAGGACCGTTTTTGAAGACGTTTGTTCTGAATGACATTCAAGATTCTGAATTGAGCCGTCGATGTAGATATTGGTTCTCAGCCTGCATCTTGCTTGTGTACGATGCTGGTGAGCGCGACTGTTATTTTGCAATCTGGTTGTAAGCATGATCGTTTTCGTGTACGTTTGGTATTAATAAAATTTAAGATTTAACTGTTGGTTCTTAATTGAGCCGTTGTTGTAGACATTGGTTCTGAGCCGGCACCTTGCTTGTGTACGTTGCTTGTGAGCTGGACTGTTCTCATGCACATAGGATATGACCAAGGCCGTTTTCATGGACATTTCTGATGAATAAAGTTTAAGATTTAACTGCTGGTTCTGAATTGAGCCGTCGTTGTAGACATTGGTTCTGTGCCGGCACATTGTTTGTGTACGTTACTGGAAAGCGAGTCTGTTCTCATGCACGCTGGATATGACCAAGGCCGTTGTCATTGACATTACTTATGAATAAAGTTTAAGATTTAACTGTTGGTTCTGAATTGAGCCGTCGTTGTAGACATTGGTTCTGAGCCGGCACCTTGCTTGTGTACGTTGCTTGTGAACGGGACTATTCTCATGCACGCTGGTTCTGACCAAGGCCGTTTTCGTAGACGTTTGTTATGAATGAAACCTATGCTTTAACTGTTGGTTCTGAATTGAGCCGTCGTTGTAGACATTGGTTCTGTGCCGGCACATTGCTTGTGTACGTTACTGGAAAGCGGGTCTGTTCTCATGCACGCTGGATATTACCAAGGCCGTTTTCATGGACATTTCTTATGAATAAAGTTTAAGATTTAACTGTTGGTTCTGAATTGAGCCGTCGTTGTAGACATTGGTTCTGAGCCGGCACCTTGCTTGTGTACGTTACTGGAAAGCGGGTCTGTTCTCATGCACGCTGGATATGACCAAGGCCGTTTTCGTAGACGTTTGTTATGAATGAAACCTATGCTTTAACTGTTGGTTCTGAATTGCGCCGTCGTTGTAGACATTGGTTCTGAGCCGGCACCTTGCTTGTGTACGTTACTGGAAAGCGGGTCTGTTCTCATGCACGCTGGATATGACCAAGGCCGTTTTCATGGACATTTCTTATGAATAAAGTTTAAGATTTAACTGTTGGTTCTGAATTGAGCCGTCGTTGTAGACATTGGTTCTGAGCCGGCACCTTGCTTGTGTACGTTGCTTGTGAGCGGGACTGTTCTCAGGCACGCTGGTTCTGATCAAGGCCGTTTTCGTAGACGTTTGTTATGAATGAAACCTATGCTTTAACTGTTGGTTCTGAATTAAGCCGTCGTTGTAGACATTGGTTCTGAGCCGGCACCTTGCTTGTGTACGTTACTGGAAAGCGGGTCTGTTCTCATGCACGCTGGATATGACCAAGGCCGTTTTCGTAGACGTTTGTTATGAATGAAACCTATGCTTTAACTGTTGGTTCTGAATTGCGCCGTCGTTGTAGACATTGGTTCTGAGCCGGCACCTTGCTTGTGTACGTTACTGGAAAGCGGGTCTGTTCTCATGCACGCTGGATATGACCAAGGCCGTTTTCATGGACATTTCTTATGAATAAAGTTTAAGATTTAACTGTTGGTTCTGAATTGAGCCGTCGTTGTAGACATTGGTTCTGAGCCGGCACCTTGCTTGTGTACGTTGCTTGTGAGCGGGACTGTTCTCAGGCACGCTGGTTCTGACCAAGGCCGTTTTCGTAGACGTTTGTTATGAATGAAACCTATGCTTTAACTGTTGGTTCTGAATTAAGCCGTCGTTGTAGACATTGGTTCTGAGCTGGCACCTTGCTTGTGTACGTTACTGGAAAGCGGGTCTGTTCTCATGCACGCTGGATATGACCAAGGCCGTTTTCATGGACATTTCTTATGAATAAAGTTTAAGATTTAACAGTTGGTTCTGAATTGAGCCGTCGTTGTAGACATTGGTTCTGAGCCGGCACCTTGCTTGTGTACGTTACTGGAAAGCGGGTCTGTTCTCATGCACGCTGGATATTACCAAGGCCGTTTTCATGGACATTTCTTATGAATAAAGTTTAAGATTTAACTGTTGGTTCTGAATTGAGCCGTCGTTGTAGACATTGGTTCTGAGCCGGCACCTTGCTTGTGTACGTTACTGGAAAGCGGGTCTGTTCTCATGCACGCTGGATATGACCAAGGCCGTTTTCGTAGACGTTTGTTATGAATGAAACCTATGCTTTAACTGTTGGATGTGATTTGAACCGTCGTTGTAGACATTGGTTCTGAGCCGGCACCTTGCTTGTGTACGTTGCTTGTGAGCGGGACTGTTCTCATGCACGCTGGTTCTGACCAAGGCCGTTTTCATTGACATTTCTTATGAATAAAGTTTAAGATTTAACTGTTGGTTCTGAATTGAGCCGTCGTTGTAGACATTGGTTCTGAGCCGTCACCTTGCTTGTGTACGTTGCTGGTTAGCGGGATTGTTCTTTTGCACATTGGGTCTAAGCAGGATCGTTTTCATAGACGTTTCTTATGAATCAAATTCAAGATTTTACTGTTGGTTCTGAATTGAGCCGTCGTTGTAGACATTGGTTCTGAGCCGGCACCTTGCTTGTGTACGTTACTGGAAAGCGGGTCTGTTCTCATGCACGCTGGATATGACCAAGGCCGTTTTCATGGACATTTCTTATGAATAAAGTTTAAGATTTAACTGTTGGTTCTGAATTGATCCGTCGTTGAAGACATTGGTTCTGAGCCGGCACCTTGCTTGTGTACGTTAGCGGAAAGCGGGTCTGTTCTCATGCGCGCTGGATATGACCAAGGCCGTTTTCGTAGACGTTTGTTATGAATGAAACCTATGCTTTAACTGTTGGTTCTGAATTGCGCCGTCGTTGTAGACATTGGTTCTGAGCCGGCACCTTGCTTGTGTACGTTACTGGAAAGCGGGTCTGTCCTCATGCACGCTGGTTCTGACCGAGGCCGTTTTCGTGGTCATTTCTTATGAATAAAATTCAAGATTTAACTGTTGGGTCTGATTTGAGCCGTCGTTGAAGACATTGGTTCTGAGCCGGCACCTTGCTTGTGTACGTTGCTTGTGAGCGGGATTGTTCTCATGCACGCTGGTTCTGACCAAGGCCGTTTTCGTAGACGTTTGTTATGAATGAAACCTATGCTTTAACTGTTGGTTCTGAATTGAGCCGTCGTAGTAGACATTGGTTCTGAGCCGGCACCTTGCTTACTTACGTTGCTTGTGAGCGGGACTGTTCTATAGCACGTTGGTTCTCAGCAGGACCGTTTTTGAAGACGTTTGTTCTGAATGGCATTCAAGATTCTGAATTGAGCCGTCGATGTAGATATTGGTTCTCAGCCTGCATCTTGCTTGTGTACGATGCTGGTGAGCGCGACTGTTATTTTGCAATCTGGTTGTAAGCATGATCGTTTTCGTGTACGTTTGGTATTAATAAAATTTAAGATTTAACTGTTGGTTCTTAATTGAGCCGTTGTTGTAGACATTGGTTCTGAGCCGGCACCTTGCTTGTGTACGTTGCTTGTGAGCTGGACTGTTCTCATGCACATAGGATATGACCAAGGCCGTTTTCACATTTGATTAGCTTACTGACAAGATTTGATTGGAATTTATTGGTTAAGAGATCAATTAGCATTTTATTAAAAAACAAACTGTCCGAATATCCCCAAGTGTCCGAATGTACCCCGTCTTCCACTATAATATAAGTCATTGTGCAGAATGTACATTCTTAGTATTTCATTATTATTTTGTATCTCCACAAGTTAAATTTAAAATAAGACCGGATTAGTAAATTGGGCGGACCTTAAATTATAGAGACCCGGACACAGAATGTTGATTTACGTTGAGGACCCGTTATGCGAACCTGTTGTTGCCTTTTCTATGGAACATTTATTCTGCGTTTGATATTTTGATATGAATTTTGTTCATTTTTAATTTTCTTGTAAGCAATTATTAATAATAATATAATATACAGGCATTTTGGTCATGATATTAATAAAGGAATCTATAATTCCGTGTGTAAATCCAATACGAGTGATTCGAGTCCCCGTATATTGTGTTAAATATGTTCTACACATGTCTATCAAATAAAGAGGAGTAACTCTATTCGAGATAACATAACTATATCAATCAACTATATTCGAGATATAACATTTCTGCACATGCGTAGAATTATGGTTCTCACTTGCGTCGAGGTTCTAGTGTGAACCTTGGTTCTGAGCGGAGCAGTAGGCTGATATATACTGATGGACTGAACTGGTGTGAACAATTCTTTGTAATAATTTTTTACCCGAATTTTCTGAAAAAATTGCCCAGACCCAAAGGTAACCAGACGAAAGTCATTAAATATGAATAACTAAATGGCAATTTCAAGCAAACCTCGTTCTGGTTAGGAGACTGTGTTTGACCGTGTTAGGGTGTGTGTGCAGATCTGTTGACTGTTGACGTTGTGTTGACTATCATATAAGGCACAAAATATGCACCAAATTCAATGTGTTATGTTTTGTAACTTACATTTCCCCAATGGTTAACCATGTAACTTGTATTCTACATGCATGTAACCCATGTAACCTGGATTCTACATACATGTAACCCATGTAACCTGCATGGATTCTACATGTATGTAACCCATGTAACTTGTATTCTAAATGCATGTAACCTGTATTCTATATACATGTAACCAATGTAACCTGGATTCTACATATATGTAACCCATGTAACCTGGATTTTACATGTATGTAACCCATGTAACTTGTATTCTACATGTACATGCATGTAACCCATGTAACCTGTTATCTATATACATGTAACCAATGTAACCTGGATTCTACATGCATGTAACCCATGTAACCTGGATTTTACATGTATGTAACCCATGTAACCTGTTATCTATATACATGTAACCAATGTAACCTGGATTCTACAGTACGCCCAGAGTGTGTGGTCACTCAAACACTCAAATTAGAGAAATTTCTCGGTGTTACACGGTGTATCACCGAAATTTTCTCGGAGAATCACAGTGTTTCAGAGTGTTGTTATCTATCACCACCTTAAAATTAATCCCCTTGATGTACCGACTTTCGGGTGTAACACGGTGTGACACTGTGTTTTTCGAATTTTCAGGGTGTAGAAAATATATTGTATTGATTGTTTATTGCAAGCAAAGAACCAACTAATGTCTTGCTTTTCTCATTAATACATGAACACAAGTGTGGACACAGAAAAACGTCTCGCCTGAATTCCGCATCAGTAACGAAAATCAATTTCGTCATAAGCATTACGTAAATAGCATTAATTATGAGCAGCGGCCTGTATACCAATTATTGTCACCATACTATGCATAGTTACAGAGGAACTGTCCTAATACAAAAACTTTAACGAAGTCGCTGAACCGTTAAATTGAGGTCAAGGTCAGGTGACACCTACCAGACAATCATTTACTATTCATCAGCAACCTATATACCAAATATTTTCATCCTACCATGCTTGGTTACAGGGGAACAGCAGTAACCTAAAAACTTTAACGTAGTCACTGGACCGTGAAATTGAGGTCAAGGTCAAATGGCACCTACCAGACAGTCATGTACTATTCATCAGCAACCTATATACCAAATATTGTCATCCTACCATGTGTAGTTACAGAGGAACTGTCGTAACCCAAAAACTTTAACGTAGTCGCTGGACTGTGAAATTGAGGTCAAGGTCAGGTGACACCTACCAGACAGTCATGTACTAGTCATCAGCAACCTATACACCAAATATTGTCATCCTACCATGTGTAGTTACAGAGGAACTGTCATAACCCAAAAACTTTAACGTAGTCGCTGGACCGTGAAATTGAGGTCAAGGTCAGGTGACACCTACCAGACAGTCATGTACTAGTCATCAGCAACCTATACACCAAATATTGTCATCCTACCATGCGTAGTTACAGAGGAACTGTCGTAACCCAAAAACTTTAACGTAGTCGCTGGACCGTGAAATTGAGGTCAAGGTCAGGTGACACCTACCAGACAGTCATGTACTAGTCATCAGCAACCTATACACCAAATATTGTCATCCTACCATGCGTAGTTACAGAGGAACTGTCGTAACCCAAAAACTTTAACGTAGTCGCTGGACCGTGAAATTGAGGTCAAGGTCAGGTGACACCTACCAGACAGTCATGTACTAGTCATCAGCAACCTATACACCAAATATTGTCATCCTACCATGCGTAGTTACAGAGGAACTGTCGTAACCCAAAAACTTTAACATAGTCGCTGGACCGTGAAATTGAGGTCAAGGTCAGGTGACACCTACCAGACAGTCATGTACTAGTCATCAGCAACCTATACACCAAATATTGTCATCCTACCATGCGTAGTTACAGAGGAACTGTCGTAACCTAAAAACTTTAACGTAGTCGCTGGACCGTGAAATTGAGGTCAAGGTCAGGTGACAGGTGACTGACTGGCAAGTACTCATCATAAGCTACCTCTGGACCAAATTTGATGGACCTAGGGCTTGGGCTTACAAAGATATGAAGCAAGATGTCAAGTGTTTACGCCGCCGCCGCCGCCGGATTCCCATACATATGTCTCGCCTCCAGCGACTTTCGTCGCAGGCGAGACAAAAATTAAAATGTGTTCAATCTTCGAACTTCACGATTTTTCTTTCAACTTTTGTTTTGCGTATGTAGAAATAACTTGTCGGTCTTTATCTATATTTAACAAGTGTGGACACAGAAAAACGTCTCGCCTGAATTCCGCATCAGTAACGAAAATAAATTTCGTCATAAGCATTACATAAATAGCATTAAATATCAGCAGCGGCCTGTCTACAAAATATTGTCACCATACCATGCATAGTTACAGGGGAACAGTCGTAACCCAAAAACTTTAACGTAGTCGCTGGACCTTGAAATTGAGGTCAAGGTCAGGTGGAACCTACCAGACAGTCATGTACTATTCATCAGCAACCTATATACCAAATATTGTCATCCTACCATGCATAGTTACAGAGGAACTATCTTAACCCAAAAACTTTAACGTAGTCGCTGGACCATGAAATTGAGGTCAAGGTTAGGTGACACCTACCAGACAGTTATGTACTAGTCATCAGCAACCTATACACCAAATATTGTCATCCTACCATGTGTAATTACAGAGGAACTGTCGTAACCCCAAAACTTTAACATAGTCGCTGGACCGTGAAATTGAGGTCAAGGTCAGGTGACACCTACCAGACAGTCATGTACTAGTCATCAGCAACCTATACACCAAATATTGTCATCCTACCATGCGTAGTTACAGAGGAACGGTCGTAACCCAAAAACTTTAACGTAGTCGCTGGACCGTGAAATTGAGGTCAAGGTCGGGTGACACCTACCAGACAGTCGTGTACTAGTCATCAGCAACCTATACACCAAATATTGTCATCCTACCATGCGTAGTTACAGAGGAACTGTCGTAACCCAAAAACTTTAACATAGTCGCTGGACCGTGAAATTGAGGTCAAGGTCAGGTGACACCTACCAGACAGTCATGTACTAGTCATCAGCAACCTATACACCAAATATTGTCATCCTACCATGCGTAGTTACAGAGGAACTGTCGTAACCCAAAAACTTTAACGTAGTCGCTGGACCGTGAAATTGAGGTCAAGGTCAGGTGACAGGTGACTGACTGGCAAGTACTCATCATAAGCTACCTCTGGACCAAATTTGATGGACCTAGGGCTTGGGCTTACAAAGATATGAAGCAAGATGTCAAGTGTTTACGCCGCCGCCGCCGGATTCCCATACATATGTCTCGCCTCCAGCGACTTTCGTCGCAGGCGAGACCAAAATTAATTATAAATAATTAGCAAATTTAGTGGTTTCAACAACGTTAACAATTTGATTTATTGCAATCCTGGAAGTCTGAGGAGAGTGAGCTGTGCTAGTACAATTCACAGTTAGCTTCTTTCACTTTGCGACTTTATGCAAATCGTGTCGTGCGCATGCCTGGAAACCAATTTTTATTTATTTCTATTTCGGTCAGCATTGTATTTTCAAAACTGTTTTACGTGAAAAAGAATTTTTTTCAAACAGAACTTACCTTTTTTTATTTTGGCAATAATGAAGTTAAATGTAAAGCTTTTATCCTGAATTATACTTTATGCAAAGCACACTGTTAAACAGGTCAGTTGTGTATTTATGTATGTTACACGTGGCTTTAGTCTAGAGTAGGGAGAAAAATACTTTAAGTGTATGCCTATTGTCAATTTTTTTGGACAAACGAAACCAAATTCGCATATTATTTCAGTGAAAACATAATGAAACTAGAATGATAAAAACAACAATCATCGTTATACCGATAACAGTTACTTGGCACATAAACCAATCGATCTATTTTTATCTCTAATATGGGTCAAATTCGGGTTAAAAAAATTGACATTTTTTATGTGTATACGGATAATGTTTTAAATGAAACCTATTTTTATTTCATGGTTTTCGTACATTAAAGATGTAAATGTATATTTGACCTCGATTACTTTCTGCTGACCGCGTGGTTAAACAGTTCTGTATTTATTTTTGTCACGTGCAGAGAAAACGTTAACATTAGTGTATTGCCGGCAAAAAACCGAATTGATATGATGTATATGAAATAATAAGGACAAAACACATCATCACTGGTATACCGTTTGTTGTTACTTGAACTAAGGACTGTAAAGTCTTATTCTTTAATGACCGTATATCGAGTTGTTCTTAAAAATCAGTTCTAGTGCAAGTTCCGATTTATTTATGAAAATTATTTTAAAAAAATTTAAAGTTCTAAATTCTTCATATTGACATGACTTTACCAGTCTATAGCTGTTGGTAATGCAAGAGTGACTAACAACAAATTGAATAAACAATTATTTTTTGCAATTTGGGGGTAGAGATAAGCTGTGGGTGATTTTGAGTGTCTACACTCAAAATTTTCGGTGTAACACCGTGAAACACTCTACACTGTGTAGAGTGTTTGAGTGACCATACACTCTGGGCGTACTGTACATGCATGTAACCCATGTAGCTTTCATTATCTATGCATGTAACCATTGTAAGCCCTTGAGACATGAATTTGTCCATACATGTATCTTTTAATTTCTTTTAGATTCTTTCGTGTCGATTCTTACAAAAAATATATGCCATATATGTAACCATGTAACCAAGTGTAACCATAGGCTCTATAGGGGTTACAAAACAAGACCACTTTAATTTGGTGCACATTTCATGCCATATCTATTGACTATATATTGACATGTACATGTTGTAGCTTCATTGACAGTTACAGTTTTTTTCTTCAAAAGCTGCATATATATCAAAAAGTAAAAAGCATTATAATTGGCGTTATCTCAAATGTTGATTAAGACTTTTTTTAGAAATGTAGTACATGCATTAATGATTAAAATCTAAATCCTAGTACATGTACATGTGGCAATTTATGATTTCTAATTGTAACTATGCTGGGAGATTTAAGTCAACTATACTTCTATAAGAGCATCATAATAAACACTTAAAATAAATTGTTTGCTTACTTGCTGTTCACTATGTACAAGTAAGGTTAAATTTGTTCATATTCCAATTCTTATGATCAACTGATTTAGATGGCTTTTAAATAGAATTAACTGGTCCAGATGATATGGTGTTAATTGACGACTTTCCAATTAAAAAAATGCCATTTAGAGTCCATTTCAAGTACTTAAAAGCTGTAGCCGTTGAAAACTTTTGAAATGGACAATTGTCTTTGATAAATTTTCACGCTTCAGTTTAGTTCAATAACGTAAATCCTCCCATTTCACGTTTTTATATTTTCATCTGACTTGCATTTTTTTTATTATTATTTGAAATGTGAGGTTTTATCTGTCAGTTTATTTTTCTCAGAGCAAATTTTTCAGAAGTTTTGCACATTTTAACATGTGAAATATAATGAAACTATAAACACAAAGACTATACCTGTTTTCAATGAATTAAACTATGTTCAATTAAATAATCCATGTTTGATATATCGAGACGAAATTTTTCTGTGAGCTGACATTTTGAATTTAACAGTTAATAAAAGTTACGGAATCAAATTGTATTTAATGGCAGAACATATTAAATTTGTTGCAATTGTAACACTAGGAAAATTCGTTTCGTCAAAAACAAAGCCATAAGATAGATTTAATTGGGGTCGGCCATTGAATGTAATGGGAGTTAAGGGATACCTCAAATAAAGCTTCAAACAGGACTTGAAACATCCATGATATATAAGGTAGAACAATTTTTAGAAAATTTAGATATTTTTCTTTAAGTTTAGCATAGTTTGCATGGGTGTTAAAACTTTTTTCATATCAAACAACTTAAACATTCTGCATGATTTTCTAGCAGAATTTGCGTACGGGAAAATGCATTTAAAAATGAAACCTCGAATTGCAATAAAAAAAAATAAATATCAATATCTGATAAAAAAATGTTGAAAATAAACATGAAATGAGAGGTTTTATTAATGGAACTAGCTTCAGTTAAATGACATGTGTCAATATCTGAATGAGGATATGATTAAAAGCCCCTACTGTGTAAACAAGATTGTTAATTAATTTACCGATGTTTATTTCCCTATTTACCTGATGCTAATCTGAGGTAGAACCCCAGCTGTTTTATAGCTTGCTTACTCAAGCTTACCAGTGACATCTGTGTTCTAATATTTAAACTCTCCTGTTGCCTATGGCTATATATAGTAACATCTACTAATGAAGTTAATTATACTTAGTATGAAAATTTAATTGGCATGGACAAAGTGGTCCATAGAAATACCCAAAGAACACCCAAGAATACCTTATAAGACTACAAAATTGGCATGAAAACAATATTTTTGTTTTAAAAAAATACATATTGCAAGATGTGAAATATTTTTATGAGCAACTATATTATTTTAATATAGAAAAACTCGAAATTGGTGTCATGTAGACACTGGTTAAAATGACAGTGTTTGGCAGTCTTGGCCTGTTTAAATATAAGTTGTATGTATCTGTTTATGGTGGAAAATGTTACAAATAAAGTCCGCAAAGTATTCTAAAAATATGAAATAAAATACTGTAACAAAGAAACACATTTTGGAAACATTTTTTATTACCCTTTTATATAATATTATTTCAATCAAGACAATCAGTGGAGTGCAGCTTGTGATAAGCTATGTTCACAGTGAGACTCAAACCAGCAACATCAGTGTTGACTGACCACACGGGAGCCTCGGTGGCAGAGTGGTTAAGGTAGTTCGTCTACTATTGATCACATGGTCTGTCAACACTGAGATTGCGAGTTCAAGTCTCACTGCGGGCAGGATGAACAATCTTAATTGACAAGGATTGCCAGTTTTCCTACTGCAGGTCCGGGGTTTTCTCCTGGAACTCCAACTTCCTCCCCCAATAAAAACTGGACGCCATGATATAGCTCGGCACCAAGGCCCCCTTCAACAGCAAACATTTGTATTTAAATGTTTTTAGCATTGAATACTTACTAAGATTATTTAACGTTAAAATATTTTATCCAATGTTTATGTTAGTTCTTTACAAATTACAGGAAAATGACTGTGCAGTTATACATATTTTTATTTAAAGATATCTGTGGGGTTTGAGTCTCACTGGGGGCTTATGTGCTCCACTACAATCTTAATTGACAAGTATTGCCAGGTTTCCTATACTACCGAAGTGCAAGGGGAGGGTTTCTCCAGGTACTAGTACTACGGTTTTTCCCCACCCCCAATAAAAAATAGACACCATGATATAGCTTAAAAGTTGCTGCAAGTGAAGTTGCATTAAGCACCATTAAAACCAAAAACAAACATTAATTATCATGTTAAATATGTTCTAATAGTTTTTATCTTATCATGGTTATCAGTCAGTTTGATGGCAAATTAGTTTATTTAGCATGTAGTAATGACCTTGAATGAGGTCATGGGTGCTTTATTATGATGATTGTGATTTTTTAGTAGGATATGGATTCAGCGTCGGGTGGTGACCCGAACAATGGAAACGATGGGTCAAATACAGGAGGATTTAAACCCAGAGATGACCATCTGGCCATTCTAATGTCACTAGGCTTCTCAAGGAATGCAGCCACTAGGGTAAGTATACAATTGATCAGAATTACATTCAAGTTTAATTATAAAATGATTTTGAGCAAATACGATGGAGAAAATAATACTTGTGTTGTCATGTAACAATGTGGCAATTACTGTAACTTCGGGGAGTTCTACACATGCAAAAATGCCACTAATGTGACACAATGTGACATGCGAAACACATGCGTGGCACTTTTAGCCTAGTACTCTGCTTCTTGTTTGATTCATAATACACAATATTAGTCTGTTATGTTTATTTGTTATGGAAAAATTACTTATGTCCCTAGCTACATTTAAAATATTGATACCAAATTGAGAAAATATGTAAATAATCTCCCTCCTTTATACTGGAAAACATAAACTAAGTATGTGTAGACCACATATAGTAAACAAAATAGAAATTCTAGGAGTGTATTATGAAAATTACTTGAATAATTGAAAATGTTATGGAAATGGCTATTAAATAATTATTGGATGAGAACAATTAATAAATGTATGTGGGTTTGAGCAATCCTCAAAGATTGCCACCTTTATTGAACATTTAATTAAGAGTTAATGCAGTTGATGGTGTACATGTATTTCTGCAGACACAGAACGTCTTCCCCTTATTGAACAATTTCAACGAAATAATTTATACTGTACATGAAGGTAATAACTAAATACTGAAAACAGAGAAAACTGCATGTAACTGTCAAAAAAACATAAAAACAATCCACAAATCAAAGTCAGAGAAACCCGAAAACTCCATAACCAACAACCAAAAATATACTAACTACTGCAATGGTCCTGACTTGTACTCTAGTATATGTGAATAGCATAAGAAATTATTATTCCTACTAACAAATCCTTAAAAGAATGATCGATGTATCCAGTAGTATGGACTAGTACTAGTACATGTATTTTACATCAGGTAATAAACATGTACTAGTAACAACATGGGTTTGTTGTAACTGTTTATAGGTTGATATTATCTCTTCAGAAGGTCTATGGCTGTGACCATTTCTTAATTGATCGTTATGTGAAATCCATCTCTCATACGATCAAACATTTTGCCGAGTCATTCATGTAGCTATAGGTTATCTTTCCTATTCATGGTTGTGACTTTGTCCTAGATATGAAAATGAGTAACTGACAGGTATCTAATTAGAGACAGGCACTGCTTACTATGGAAGATCTGGGTATACCCATTGTTTTTATTGGGTTTGAGATACTTTCTTTCTTTGTGGTTTTGGTTTTTGTTCATGTTGTTCACTAGTATGTTTGTTTGCATCTGAATTTGTCTCTTGAAATTTTGTTTTTGTTGTTTGGTGAAATTCCTTGCTTTTTTTTTGCAAAGCTGAAAAAATAGCTTAACATGGTATACAGTTTGTTTAAACAGAAAAATACTATGATTATACTACACTGTACATGTACCTGTCTACACATTCTAAATAATGATGTCTTTGTCAGTACAGGGATCACCACAGCTCAAAATCCAAGGGTGGTGCAAGTCGGACGATGATCGATTTCCTTACTCATAAAAATTTTACAGTGACATTTATTTATTCATAATAGTATTTATCAGTCTTTGTTTTTATTTTCCCACTTGTGTTTTTGCTACCAGTCACAATATACATGTATTTTTGTATTTAAAAACTTCATTGTTTTAGGAATAAAGTCAAACTTTCAGTATATATGGAGCTTAAAATTCAAGGGTGGAGGAAACAAATTCAAGAGTGGAGGAGCATCGCCCTTGAATAGCCTGTGGTGAACCCTGCAGTTATATTGAAAAATACTACAATGCTATTTTGTGTCTTTTAAAAATGCTTTATTGTGTCGTTTGCAGGGACTATATTATACTGGGAATTACAATGCAGATTTAGCAGCTGCTTGGATCATTGAAAATGAAGACAAAGAAATTGATGCACCGTTTGTGGTAAACAAGTTAGTGCTATTCCAGGAAAAATTCATATGAGGGGCGATTGGAAGGTGTCCAATTCCAACACCAAAAGAAACAAATTTACTTGCAGTTTTCTTCTCTGACACAAACTAATCCATCCAATTTTATAGAAAGTGCCTTCCAACCAATCTCTATAAATTATTTTTTGGAAAAGCCCACAGATTGTTGTTGATACAAATTCTAACAAAAAAAATTTCTAAAAAATTACATGCATTAAAACTCCTATTTCCTTGATCTGTAAAGGACAGTTTGATTTTATTTCAATTGATCTTTACACCAGTGCAACTTTTTCAATATAAGACTTCAGAATGTTATGATCAACCGAGGGGATTGTGTGAAAACATGTTGATCTTTATTAGGTGTTTAGTTTTTTAAGGTTCCATGTACATATATTTCTAGCCAATGCACTCTGTTTAGAACCTTATTTAAACAGTTATCCTCCCCTTCTCCCTCCTGGTAATGAACATCAAAAGTAGCATGGGATCCAATACCAAACATAAAAAGTAGCATTGGTCCCAATACCAAACATAAAAAGTAGCTTGGACCCAGTAACAAACATAAATGTAGCATTGGTCCCAATACTGAACATCAAAAGTATCATAGTACCCACTACCACATATCAATGTAGCATTTGACCCCAATACCAAATACTGGTCTATGTACCAAACATCAAAATTTTTTACTTTGAATCTTTGTAGGAGGATGCTGAAGATTCAGATGAAAGTGAAGAAGACTACATCCCAGAAGGAGTAGATTTCTACAAGATGGTGTTCGTTGTTAATGGGGAGTTTAGCATGGGTGTTGGGAAGATAGCGGCACAAGTGGCACATGCTGCTCTAGGTTTACATAGAGTTCTGATTGAAAACCCACAGAAGTATGGACAGATGTTGATGTCATGGGAACAGTTTGGGTAAATATGCCTATAACAAATACTTATGTGTATAATATTTAAATACTTGTATGTGTAACACATTGCAATAATTACCTGTATATAGCAATAACTACAATAAATATCTGTAATTACCAGTGTAGCAATAATTATCAGTATAGCAATAACTACCAATATATAGCAATAAATAAAGATTTATTTCTTTGATCATATTATCCATCTTGCTTCAAGCTGTACAATGGGTAATTTCAGTCTTGGAAATAAAACTACCGTAAAAAGCTGTGTATTGTCCGCACCCCTTTCTTGGGTCCGAAAAATGGGGAAAAATTCGTAAATGCATATACAATCCGCACGTAAAAAAATTCGAAAAACGTCTAAAGATGGAAGACATCGAGTCCGACTTGGTCACGCTTTTTAACAATTTTTTACTGTTATAAGTAATTTATTCTCTCTTAAAATATCGTTTATATTTATAGTTTTATTCATTTCTAGTGATTGTAATAAATAAAATAAAAAATAGTGCATTCTCACATAGTGTCTATTTTTATCGTTGTTAAAAACGGATACTCACACATTTCGAAACCAAAACAATTTGTCAACTTTCATTTATTAATGAAAACAAAGAAAACAAAAAGATCACACGTTTTATTTTAATCCCTTAATGATTGCAATCAAAACATCGATCTTCAAACATTTGAGGTTACATTACGACGCCATTTGCACTGTACGCAATACAGGTTACACATCCGCTATTTTCGTATCCGTTTTAATTTTATTCCTCTTATATAATTATTATAACATTACTAAAATAATTTAAGTAAAAATTAATATCATTACAACGTATTTATATGGAAGTTTGTAAAAGAATCATGTAGAATAGTACGAAAATACCGCATATATCACAACAACAAAATGGCGACCGCCATTGACAACATTCAACGGGACGAAACACACTATATCGAGTCTGTATTTATGTATAATCCGCACCATTCCTTTCCAACTTGGATTAAAAGAAAAAGACCGCGGACAATACAACCCTAAATACGGTAACTGTAATTTGTTTATGACTGTTTTGAAACATAGTGACATCACCTTGTCCTTAGAAACTTTCTATTATTATCCATATGGGTTGAAATTTAATTTTGAAACTGACGATAACTATCCCTATCAGACCAGTTGAGTGAGATGGGGCTTTCTCAGATTATACGGGGGCCTCAGTGGCCGAGTGGTCAAGGTAATTGGTCTACTATTGATCACATGATCTGTCAACTCTGAGATTGCGGGTTCGATTCTTACTGCAGGCAGGGTGTACTCGACTCCAATCTTAATTGACAATGATTGCCAGTTTTCCTACCGCAGGTCAGGGGGTTTTCTCCGGGTACTCCGGCTTCCTCCCCCAATAAAAACTGGATGCCATGATATAGCTGAAAAATTGCTGAAAGTGGCGTTAAACACTATCAAACAAACAAACAAACAAACAGATTATACGATCAAAGGAAAATTGAACAAATTAGCAATAATGGAAATTATTATATGTGAAAGTAACTACAAAAGATAGATAAATGTGAAAAACAGATTTATCTAAAACTTGATTCATTTATAGTCTTTGATGTGGAAGAAATGGAGGACATGGGTTTCATTAGATGGTTATGACCCTTTTCAATAAATTAGAAATGTGTGAACTTGTATTTCGGTTTTGGGTCTTTGTTCATACCTTGTCTTCCCCTACTATAGATGTACACTTTTTAATGGAAAATCCCAAACAAACTTTACAGTTAATCCATTGCTATCTTAGATTCTTCGAAAATGTTGTCGATTTTTTAATGGGGATTAAATAATTTGATTTTTGTTTAATTTGGGTGTTGTGTTTATTGTAGGGAAACAAAGATTGTAGTAAAAGGTGACAACACTTCCCAGTTATTAGATTTAGCAGCGAAAGCCAACTCAATAGATATTCCAAATTACTTAGTACAAGACGCAGGAAGAACACAGGTAGAGTTGTAATACAAATTTGGTTCATAATATGTACAAATCTTTTATTGGTTGGTTAGCCTCCACCTATTTAGCTCACCTTACCCGAAGGGTCATGTAAGCTATTGCCATCACTTGGCGTCCGTCGTCGTCGTCGTTCATCGTCGTTAACTTTTCTTTAAAAATCATCTCCTCCAAAACCACTGAAAGGATTGCTTTGAAACTTTGCACACATCATCAGTAAAATGTCCTCTGCCAAGTTTGCACAAAGCATGGCCTCAGACCAACCAACATGGCCGTCATGGCTAAAAATAGAACAGGGGGGTCAAAATACAGTTTTTGGCTTATACATGTAGTTCAAAAAGTATAACAGATACAGGAAAACCGAAGGGACCCCCCTTCTTCAGCATCAAAACCTCTACAAAACACTCCATTGGGTCAAAGTTGTATGACGACTCCTTGTAGGAGTTATTGCCCTTTAATTGTCAAAATTGATGTTTTAGCCATTTTTGCCTCAAAATCTTGAAAATTATTAGAACTAGAGAAAAAGTAAGCATTGCTTAATTGTTCTGCTCTATGAGGGCTACAAAATTGGCTTTAGAGTCAAGATTGTCTGATTAACTGTTTAAGAGTTATTCCCCTTGAACTGTTTATTTTAATCGGTTTTTATTGATTTTTTAAAATCTTCTACTCTGAAACCACTGAAAGTACTGCTTGAAACTTTGTACACATCATCCGTCAAATGTCCTTAACCAAGTTTGCACCAACCATGGCTGCAGATTAACCAACATGGCCGCCATGGCTACAAAAATAAAATGGAGGGGGGGGGGTAAAATACAGTTTTTGGCTTATAGTTCAAAAAGTATAACAGATACAGGAAAACAGAAGAGACATGCCTTCATCGGCATCAAAAGCTCTACGAAACACTCCATTGGGTCAAAGTTGTATGATGACCCCTTATAGGAGTTATTGCCCTTTAATTGTCGAAATTGATTCTTTTTGACATTTTTGCCCCAAAATCTTGAAAATTATTTGAACTAGACAAAAAGTTAGCATTGCTTAATTGTTCTGCTCTATGAGGGCTACAAAAATGACTTTAGGGTCAAGATTGTCTGATGAACCATTTAGGAATAATTCTCCTTGAACATTTTTTTAATCAATTTTACTTGATTTAAAAAAAATCTTCTTGCACACATCATCTTTAGGACATCCTCTACCAAAATTGTGCAAATCATGACACCTGACTACCTACATAGCTACGTTAGCTTAAAATAGAAAATGGGGGGCGGGGGAGTCAAGAGAGTTTTCGACTGATAGATAAAAAAGTACAACAGGTACAGCAAATTTGAAGTCAACCTCCCTTCACCCTCTAGGCATCAAAAGCTCCTCCATATAGGAACTATTTCCCTTAAAAGGTCAAAATTAATGACTTTTGCAGAAGTGTTGGGCAATTCCTTATAGCAAAGAAAGGCTGGATAAAAAAGGGTTGCTTGGTTTCAGGTTCAGGTTAGCCTCTAGTTACTTTAGCTGTCACCTTAACTACAGGTGTCAATACGTAGTAATTGGAGGCAGAGTGGTTAAAGTGGTTCGTCTTTTATTGATCACATGGTCTGTCAACACTGAGATTGCTGGTTTGAGTCTCATTGCATGCAGGGTGAACTCGACTCCATTTTAATTGACAAGGATGGCCCTTTTTCCTACCGAACATAGGGCTTTTCTCCTGGTACTCCAGCGTCCTTCCTTAATAAAATTGGAAGCCATGATAAAGTTGAAAGTTTGCTGAGGTGTTAAACACCATTAAAACAAAATCAAACAATCATGTTAAAAAGTGATTATTATAAAAATTTTTGCTTATGATTTATATTGAATGAACATTAAAGATGCATTGCATTTTTCAACAAAGCACTAAAATGTTTAAAATCTGGTATGATGTTGTCATTCCATTACAGATTGAAGCAGGATCCATTACAGTTTTAGGAATCATGGGAAAAATTGATCAAGTGGATTCAGTTACAGGAAGTCTGAAGTTGCTATGATGAGAGGTCTAGTAATGATAGGATGTATCTGTGATCTGTATGGACGTCTTTTATTTTCCATAGTTGAAAAGTGAAAGTAGAATGCTTTGTTGTCTATATTTGCAGCCCTAAAAAACCAGCATTTAAACGACTAATTACTTATTTATTTACTGTTGAAAGGGCTTTGCATTCTAAATTTACATTCTGATGTAAATCAATATATTTTCTTGGTTCAGTTATTATACACAAGCACTGAAAAAAATTTCTTTTGTAATTTTTTTTAATGTAGATTTAAGAGTTGATTAAAGATAGTGATGTATGTTGTTCCATCCATAAAAACTGTTATGTTAAGAAAAAGCTTTATTACTGCATTTTAAATTTGTAACTATGGCAACACCAGTCATAATAGAAAAACTAAATCGAATAGAAACAGCTTATGTGCAAGTCTTAACTGATAGAGTAGCGTACAGTCACCTGTCTGTCGTATGTGGCCTATTCAAGGAGGCTGAAAATGTACGGTCACTAAAGACAGGTAATCTTTGTATACAGGTAAATTCAAAGTCCATGGTTATACATTGAGTTTAAGCTGATACATTTATAGACTATGACTGTGCAAATAAAAGCCTGTTATGATTTATATTTTTACAATGAAAGTTAGCTTGTGGCAGAACAAACGGCTTTTGTTTTAATCACTGTGAAGCGTGTGCTGGATAAAAATGTTGTCACCAAAGTTTGCTTATTGTCCTCATTTTGTTAAAAAATTTTAATGACAGTTGGATTTTTCATTAAAAATGTATCAAATTACAACTTCGCCACTGTATGCCAAAAAACTGTTATCGATGTTTTACATTCCAAAAGAAAATGCCCTATTTGTACCATTAAATAAAATGTAAATGCCTTTCACATTCTAATGTGAAATTTAATCTAATCCAAACATTTTGGTCACAATTTTTATTCTAACAATGTCCATCTGTCATCCACATGTTGCACTGTATCTTGGGAACACCTTAAAAGTTTTTTCTTTAAGCTGTATGAACAGTTGTTGATTTTGTTAGCATTATGTTGCCTTGTGGTCTGTATACTTTTTGGTAAATTTCTATTCTTTCGTCATAGAGCTATATGACTTTGTTCGTGAAAAAAGGGGAATGTTTTATTTTTTAGACTCAAACTTAGAAAGGCTTTCATCAGTTTTCTTGAACCTTTTATACATGTTATAGAATTGTTCATTTAAATATGGTTTAACCACAGGCTCCTCCTTGCTCATGAATACTGTTCAATTTTTGTGTGTGTAGCCCTTACATTGCTACTTAGTTATGTTTTTATGGGGATGGTTATTCAAGAAAACTGGCATAAAAAGAAACTTCAATCAAATCAAATCGAAAAAGTAGTTTTAGCCATGCAATCAGTATATTGTCTGTACATTGGCAGAACAGCCAGTTTATGGCGGAAATGATGTTTTCTATAGGTACTTAAATATCATAAATGTACTGTAATTGTCTTATTAGAATAGAAATAATTCACAGAGGCAGTGATTTATCATTGGTTTACATTGTAAACCCCAGCCTCAATGAATTAATTCATAATTATATACTACATAAGTTATTCAATTCATTTCAGTTTAACCTATATAAATTTCTGTGTATACCACTAACCCAGGCTGATCAGATGATATTTTAAGCCAAAAGTCAGTATTGTACACAGCTATTTACGGTAGTTCTTTGTGTATAAGGCTCACCCAGGCTGATCAGATGATATTTTTAGCCAAAAGTCAGTATTGTACACAGCTATTTATGGTAGTTCTTTGTGTATAAGGCTCACCCAGGCTGATCAGATGACATTTTTTAGCCAAAAGTCAGTATTGAACACAGCTATTTACTGTAGTTCTCATTTGTAGTTATTATTGCTTGTGCTTATTTAACAATACAGATTGTACTTTATTGCCGTTCATTAAAACTTCTCAACTACTAGAGTGTCTCAGTTAATGCTTAATATTGAATTGATTGATGCTTGTCACCCAGAAAGCTAAATATGCTGCCGTTATTGCTTATAAGAACTGTTTCTGAAGGGCATAAGGATGAAATGAATTTGTAAACTAGATTGTTGTCATAGTTACTAACACAGATGGGAACAAAATAACAGCTTCATGGTATAAAAACTAAAGTAGTAAACAATGTCATTTACTTATAAATGATTTTGTTCAAATTAACTGGAATAAGGATTTTTTAATTTCCGTTGGCTTAAGCTTTTTCGAACTCATATGATTTTTTATAGCTTTTTTAAAATAGGAATAAAAACAGTGTCTGTGTTCAGTTGTTTAAATGTTTAATATCTCATTGACACAATTGAGTTTGTTATTATGAGTAAGATGTTATTATAAGTGTCAGTCATGCTTACACATCATGTCAAGGAAAGCAACTGTTAGAGATGAATGTTCAACCATAATGCTTTTGTTGTTATTTATGAAATGTATTTGAAGACAAATAAAATACAAAAATTGTCAAATCAGCTTGTTATATTTCTCACTGTACAATAATGCTCCTCTTATAAAGTCCCTCTTACCAGAGACAATCCTGTGTCAAAGGCCTGTCAAATTCAGAAAAAGATGGACAACTTCGATCAATCGTAACTATACAATTTAGTAGGTAGTTCGTCTACTATTGATCACGTGGTCTGTCAACACTGAGATTGTGGATTCGATTCTCATTGCAGGCAGTGTGCTCTCGAATCCAATCTTAATTGACAAGGACTGTCAGTTTTCCCACCAAAAGTCTGGGGTTTTCTCCAGGTAGGACGGCTTCCTCCTCAACTGGACACCATGATCTAGCTAAAAAATTGCTGAAAGTGGCATTAAACAAACAAAACAAAATATTAGGGAAATTGCACTGCCTTACATAAATTTTAAATGTGCATTTATGTCTCCACAGTGTAATGTTATTGACATTGCTATGGTACATGGGTTCTGATGTTTCATTGAGAATTGAAAGACTACTTTAAATGACCACGTGCCTGAATTTAACCAATGAAAATAACAGGATTCTATTAAATGCATACATAATGTAATTATTAAATACTTAATTCAATTCTGAGGGCTTTTTTGTGCCAGATATAAACCACAACTATATGGTCACATCTAGGTCATGTCCTATTTATTGAACAATTTACTTTTTGCTGACTGTTTGGATTGCATTTATATGCCAAACAAAACGTTAAGTAGTTACTGGTTCCCTACCTAACATAAATTTTGACATTTATTGTAATTAGTTTAATAGTTACTGGTTCCTTACCTAAAGATCAGTTTTGCCATTTATTGTAACCAGTTAAGTAGTATTTGCTCACCCTTTTTGAACACTTGATATCACAGAATTAAGCTGTGTTCGTGTTGATATATATTTTTTTCTTTCAAGTGTTTGTTGTTTGTAGTCTTCATGTGTCTGTATTAAGGCCTCGGCCACCCTGTGGTGGGGAAAGCCCTATAGTGGTCGGTGACCTCATGGTCAGGTCAGCAGGGCAGAGATGGGTACCATCTCACGAAGACATGTATCTATTTAGCAATTGCTTTGTAATTAGATCGTTTTTTTTTAATATACCATGAATTACCATTGTAATGGAATCAGCACACATTAAATCATTTTAGTAATGACTGGTTTCCAGTTTCTGGTCAGCAGGGCGCAGAGATCGGTACCATCTCACGAAGACGTGTATCTATTTAGCGATTGCTTTGTAGTTCACACTTGTCTTTGTTCTTTAAACTATGTATTTTCAGATTTACATCTGAGCAACACCAAAAAATTCAACAATTACCAGTTATTCAAAATTTTTATTGTTTTATTCAATGGAATGAAAAAAATAATGATAAAAAACATGAAATAATGTAAATTTGGAAATAAATGTGAAGCCTCTGTTAACATGAATGAGCATTAAATTAATAAAACTTAACATTGAAATGCAGCATAAATGTAACTTTGAATCTAGTCCAAATAATTATGACTTCTTTGAGGGGAAGGGATTTCTGTTACAAAGCTATGGCAACGAAAAACAAAAAATCCAAATTAAATAATCCCAAGAAAGTCATAACTATTTGAAATTCTCTGAATCCAACAGAAATCCAATTTTTTACAGTTTTGTTTTAAAAGTTGTGTAATGAAGACTCCATCTTGTTACTAGAATCTGATTCCTGATATGAAAAACATGTTTGCTTGAATAAGGTGTATTCAATCACATGTTGGTCTGCAGATAAGTGTGAGGAATGCACTACAAAACTGAGATATGGGAGAAAGTCTGGAAACTGCAACAGAACCAATTAACATTCAGTCTTTCAGAACTTAAAAAAAAAACCAACAGAATTTAATAAACATTCATGGGAGTTAACTAAAAAAAACTGCAACAGAATTTATTAAGCATTCAGGGGAGCTAACTCAAAAAAAGCAAAAGAATTTAATAAACATTCAAGATATATATATTATATACATTTAAAAAAATGTTGCTTTTGTCATTTGTTTCAGGCAGCAAGTCTAAAAATGTGTACAGATCATTTTTTTTAATATACTATGAATAACCATTGTAATGGAATCGGCACACATTGTATCATTTTAGTAATGAATGGTTTCCAGTTTCTGTTTCCGCATTATCCAACACTTCATCATTGAATTCTTTCTTGGACAACACATTAACCTCCAAATTTACAAAGATGGTGAAAGTGTGACAATGAGATTCATCAAAATTGTATAGATAACAAACAATTCACATGATAAACAAGGCTTGTTTGTAAAAATATATATCCAAATATACTTAATTACAAAAATAGACAAACTGATTTTGAGCATAATATTTCTGCTTGAAGATATGTGAGTGACATATATGTACTGTTATATTTGAATGTATACACATGGAATGATGTCGGTCTGACGCACAGAAATAAAATATATATAATTCTCAGTGGATAAAAGAAGTTAACAAAATCTGTTTTGAATATTTCAGTAAAAAAATTGTGTGTCTTTAATATAAAAAGTTAAAATTGTTCAAAAAAGGAAAAAAAATAAGTATAAGTCAAAGCTGGTTAATCACTGTAAATATACATGTGCTAATTCCAGAAATAAATACCACAGAAAATCTTATCTCTCTGATAAATCTTGTATTTTACCATGCTTTCAAAATACAAAAAAATGGCTGTTAGAATATTCCTGTTTCAGGAAAATATTTACATAAAACATCACTTTGTTTAAATACACTGTACAATATTAATTGACAGTTAGTCCTATTACATATATAGCTATTACATATATAGGTAGATATTTAGTGTTAGAATGTTGATTTTTGACCATTTTTCAGATTAATTATGGCAATTAATGTAAATTTCCCAAATCATGTACGTGTGAGAAGAGGCAAAATAATGCATACCGAGGGAAAGAAATTATTATACTGGCAAAAATAGGCAACTGGCACTAAAATTACACAACCAAATCACCGCCCATGGCAGATATAATTCAAACCCATCCTAAATATCATCCTATCCTACGACTGATATAGTCCCATCCATTGCCAAATGTATTCTCCACGTATGGTATAATCCCAACACATCACCGCATCTTAGATTTGTATGGCAAGGGAACTGAAATTGCACTTAATTAATATGATTCAATTTTAAAGTAAACAAACCTGTTAAAATGATTACAAATAACAAAATGGGAGCACTTAACGGCTAAATAACAACATATATATTTATATATATATATATATATATATATATATACGTGAACTCTGTATAATTTTCAGCATGTTTGGCCTACAGCCTTCCTCAGTGGAATTTTATTTCTTAGTCAAAATTCTGCTGAGGAAGGCAATGAGGCCGAAACGTTAGAAAAATTAGAAGTTCTTGTATTCATTCATTTAGATTTTTTTGTTTGAATGGTGTTTTAACGCCACTTTCAGCAATTTTTCAGCTATTTCATGGCGTCCAGTTTTTATTGGGGGAGGAAGCCGGAGTACCCGGAGAGAACCCCCGACCTGCGGTAGGAAAACTGGCAATCCTTGTCAATTAAGATTGGAGTCGAGTACACCCTGCCCGCAGTGAGAATCGAACCCGCAATCTCAGTGTTGACAGACCACGTGATCAATAGTAGACGAACTACCTTGACCACTCTGCCACCGAGGCCCCCTCATTCATTTAGAGACTATGTTATTATATATATATATATATATATATATATATATATATATATATATATATATATATATATATATATATATATATAGTATTTGTAATAGATAGTAAAGAAAAAATACAAAATTGTTTCTTTGTTGTATTGTTATATGTTTTGGGTGCGTCTGAAATGTCATGCCCACTAACAGTATCAGAGGAGGAAATATTGCACTGGAGTTGCAAACTGAATATTATAAAACATTCATCATCCATTTTTCTTCACACAATTTGCATAAGAAACAAAACTGTGAAAATAGTTAACTTGATGAGGATGACATTTAATTGTCCAGAAATGGACAAATTGTCAAAATACAGAAAAATAAGTTGGTTTACAGTATATTATCTTCTGTTCACATTATCTTCATTCCATCTTGCAACATTTTCACATCGTTTTATTTTCCTACCAAAGGTCAGTGGCTTTCCCCGGTAATTCCGGTTTCTCCCCAATAAAAACTGGACGCCATGATATAGATGAAAAACAAACAAACAAACACACCAATTAATAGATGGGATACAATGTTAAAGGTTAAACAATATACAGTCTTATAAGTATTTGTAAGTTCTTATATTTTATGTTTATTAGATAATTTAATTTTTTGTTAAATAAATCATGAAAATATCCAATACAAAAACAGTGATGAACAAATTATTATATAATAGTATTCAAACCTCATACTAAGCTAGGTGAATATTACACATTTTCTGACTATGATATAGGTCACTATCAGGATTTCTCAACCACAGAAAATGTAATATTTAACGAGCTGCTATGCAAGGGGAATATACCTTTTAGAGGGTTGATAAATACTGATAGCAATCATATATCAAAACACAGAAATTGCTTTACTACATGAATAAAACCAACATAATGTGGTCTATCATTCCAAATCTATTAGCAGCAGTAGTGTCCATTATTATTGACAACATTTTTTGTGTTGCAGACAAGTACATGAATCATTTACATTGATTGGATGATTAACTTTAAGACAGCTATTCTGATTGGCTATTGAACAATTGTACTTTTTGATCAATTTTAATATTTGATTCTGCTTGACTGCTTGTATATATTTGGAATGAAACTCTGCAGCAGACAAAATTAATTTTAGACCAATCAGAAACAAGCAAATATTCTTTTGATGTTATAATAAAGCTTAATATTTTAATGGGATATTATGGAACCACCTTTACTGTAAGTTTAATAAGCAAATCAAACATTATAACATACACATACAATATAAGCTCTTTCTTTTATCCACTCTAATTAGAGATTAATTATATTGTTAGTAAGATATGCAATTGGAATATGCTGATTACAATTGATAAAGCTTTGCATGTACGGTGGATTCTGAATAATTATATTAGCATAAATATAAAGTATAAGGTCATTATGTGTTTTATGTAATACTATACATGTAGCATCACAGCTTTGTAAAGAATATGATTCTGAAGATCATAAAATAAAAGCGTGTTGTTATTTATACACTTCAGGGCTCTCGCTGGGTCAAAATTATAGGGAGATTCACTTCTCTTTTGGGTGGCCGACAGGGAGAAGTGAGGATAGAACAGGGAGAAGTGGGTGGACAGTAGGGAGAAGTTGCTTTATATGTCGCGAAAGCATCCTGTTTACTTTGTTTGTTTTTTTAAATAAGTGTTAGCATTTGCATTTTTATTAGATGTTTTTTTAGCAGTTTAATTTATTGAGGATGAAGTATCAAAGATTTGATTCAATATTCAGTGTACTTACTTCATACATTTTCATAAATGTATTAAACATAACAATAAAAAAAGAATCAACTGTCACAAAACTGTTAATTAAAATAAATTTTTCTTTTTTCATTGATAAACGATTTGATTTCTTTAATTAAGTACTATTAGAACTACTAGTAGAAGTAGAAAATTACATCATTGTGACAAATAATATATAATGCAAAATAGTAAATTCACTATTAAAAGTATTTAAACATATTTCTTAACTTTGTTTAAAGTAACTGCCAAAATACTATTTTTACTACGTTTCAATCATTGCAAAACTCATTTCACCACTATCAGCGTAGTATATTTGCAATCTCCGGCACCAAATTCATATCCGCTCCGGAAATTTTCACAAGTTATTGTGCTCTGAACTGGTTTCTGGTAGTTTTTAAACCTACGCTTTATATAGCAAATTAAAGATAAAAAGGTACCAGTTAAACTTTGACGTGTTAACAAAATAAACATGACGCGGTATCAAAAATATGAAGATTTCTTACCAAAATGGGAATAAAATTTGAAAGGCGACATTAGGCGATTCTACAAAATGAAAGGGCGACTTTACTTCGCTTTTGAAAATGATCGACGGCAAAGTGGGACCACGATAAGGCCATTTCTTCTCCCTAGTCGCCCTCCAACACGAGCCCTTCACGTACCCATAGAGTTTATTTCCTTTGTTTACAGATGGTTTTCAAATAGGAAATTACAACAATAGTACAATAAAAAGTTGTGCATTAATAAATCGCAGTGGCTATTTGTCCAGCTCGGCCGAAAAATAGCTGTCACGCTATTCATCTGGCCATTAGAAATGCGCATGTCATGAGCGTCCAGTAGCAGCAGGAGCCAGCTTCTATCTCTTATCTCTCTTGCTTTGGCTGAAAATGGTGAACCTCATATCAACGATTCTTTTGAAGAATTACAATTGAGAATCCTTCAATTTGAAATTAGCAAACAAGTAGCATTTAACAAAAGAGATTCCCACATGATTTTGTTGGAAAGGAAAAGGGGCAGTAACTTTAGACCTTTAAAGCTTGAATTCTTCAAAACACAGCCATGAGTAGAGCTTGACAAAATAAGCTCAACGGACAAATAAACCAAATGTTTACCTTAAGACCATATGTAGCCAGACAAACACCCAAGGGACTATTCTTTCGGCTAGCCGCACAAATAGCCAGACAAAGTGTCATAGCTTTTTTTCTGACTAGCAGGACAAATAGTCTCATAGATTTTTTTCCGGCTAGCCGCAAAAATAGCAACTGCCTTAATAAAAAAAGACAACGATCTATCTGCATATTTTCTGTAGTCAAACTACCTTCATATACATGTACATATATCAGCACCACTTAACAGAGTTTTCTTTCTTACAGAATTAGAGTTATCTCCTACTGTGGCACTTTACCACAACAATAAGAGTAAAATAACAAATAGATGAATACCACATACAATGTCGTAATGTACATGCTACATATATATATACATGTATTTGTTATAAAAAAGATCATGTAAATGTTTTAAACCTCCAGAAAACACAAACATATTCGTGATCAAAGGTGACACTGTAATGGCTAAAAAACAATGCCTTATATAATACATATGTATGACAAAAAACAATCATGTAACAAGCCATTAGCTAGATTTTTGGTATTCGTTTTTATGTCAATTTCTTTGAAATTGAAATCATTTCACAATGTCTCAAAGACACACAATCAAACATACATACAGCTATAAGCACAAACATCAAAATTTTCTTACCAGCATTAACTAACGAAACAACAAAAAATCCAATTACACAATGCAGTTTGTCATTCAAATCAAAATTACACAACAGCACACATAATTCACAGACATCAGCATTTTTCTGTGTCAGATTTGTCCTTTTCCGACTTAGATTTATCCCGATTGTTAGGAATCGACTGAATTGTAAATCTACTTGGTCGTCGTGGAGAGACAGTATCAGAGAAACGCCTAATAGCATTCGGATCTGACTTTGATCTCTGGGCATTAACTTTAGCTTCGAATTGTATAGGCTTGTCTGGTGGAGATTCTGAAGCATTTGAAATGTCTGAAGTTTCGGAAATTGTACTTTCGCGTTTGGGTAAATCACCAAAAGTTCTCTGTAAAGCAGCTTTCGGACCATTATTATCACGTCTTCCAACACTTAATGTTCTCATTAGCGAAGTCTTGATTTTGCTCCATCCTTGTTTACTAGGTATTGCATTCATACTGGCTGGCTGAATTACATATCTGCAACAGGATTTTAAAATATTTTTGTTGAATTATGTATTACGTCACTTTCAGTACATGTTTCAGTGTTATGGTGTCCAGTTTTTATTAAGTAAGAAAGCCATAGTACACGGTGAACACAGTCACTGTACCTTCGGCAAGAAACCTGGTATTTAATACAGTAACATGATAAAGGATGTTTATGCTTTATAACATAGGGGGCCTCAGTGGCTGAGTGATAAATGTAGTCACTGTGAGCAGGATGCCCTCGACTCAATTCTTACTTCATGAGGATTGCCAGTTTTCTAATCAAAGGTTGGTTTTTCTTCTGGTATTATGGCTTTCTCCCCAAATAAAAATTGGACACTAAGATACTGATGAACAAGTGTGGACACAGAAAAACGTCTCGCCTGCATTCCGCATCAGTAACGAAAATAAATTTCGTCATAAGCATTACGTAAATAGCATTAAATATCAGCAGCGGCCTGTATACAAAATATTGTCACCATACCATGCATAGTTACAGTGGAACAGCCGTAACCCAAAAACTTTAACACAGTCGCTGGACCGTGAAATTGAGGTCAAGGTCAGGTGACACCTCCCAGACAGTCATGTACTAGTCATCAGCAACCTATACACCAAATATTGTCATCCTACCATGCGTAGTTACAGAGAAACTGTCGTGACCCAAAAACTTTAACGTAGTCCCTGGACCGTGAAATTGAGGTCAAGGTCAAGTGACACCTACCAGACAGTCATGTACTAGTTATCAGCAACCTATACACCAAATATTGTCATCCTACCATGCATAGTTACAGAGGAACTGTCGTAACCCAAAAACTTTAACATAGTCGCTGGACCGTGAAATTGAGGTCAAGGTCGGGTGACACCTACCAGACAGTCATGTACTAGTCATCAGCAACCTATACACCAAATATTGTCATCCTACCATGCGTAGTTACAGAGGAACTGTCATAAGCCAAAAACTTTAACATAGTCACTGGACCGTGAAATTGAGGTCAAGGTCAGGTGACACCTACCAGACAGTCATATACTAGTCATCAGCAACCTATACACCAAATATTGTCATCCTACCATGCGTAGTTAGAGGAACTGTCGTAACCCAAAAACTTTTACGTAGTCGCTGGACCGTGAAATTGAGGTCAAGGTCAGGGGACACCTACCAGACAGTCATGTACTAGTCATCAGCAACCTATACACCAAATATTGTCATCCTACCATGCGTAGTTACAGAGGAACTGTCGTAACCCAAAAACTTTAACGTACTCGCTGGACCGTGAAATTGAGGTCAAGGTCAGGTGACACCTACCAGACAGTCATGTACTAGTCATCAGCAACCTATATACCAAATATTGTCATCCTATCATGCGTAGTAACAGAGGAACTGTCGTAACCCAAAAACTTTAACGTAGTCGCTGGACCGTGAAATTGAGGTCAAGGTCAGGTGACAGGTGACTGACTGGCAAGTACTCATTATAATCTACCTCTGGACCAAATTTGATGGACCTAGCAGTCTGCGAAATTAGCACAAGTCCGCTGGCCCCTGGCCAGTAAAAATCCTTTCGGGCAAGTGAAATTTTGATAAAATTTATATTGAATATATAGGAGAAAATCCAAAAGTTCAGGATTCGGGCAAGTGAGTTGCAAATCCTAATTTCAAGCACTGACCTAGGGCTTGGGTTTACAAATATATGAAGCAAGATGTCAAGTGTTTACGCCGCCAAAAATTGTCAGCAGTCAATTTCACCAAAAGTCAAAAGTGTAAAACCCATGTTAAATATTATAAGACCAAAGGCAAATCCATTGTGACATTGTGATATCAGCACTTAAAATGTATCTTACACTTTTTGTTAAAAGCACTGCAGGTGCAATATGATACGATGTAATGGTTAAAAAGATGCCATGATATAGCTGAAAAATTAGACACTATTCAAACAAACAAACAAACAAACAAACAAACATTAATTTCAATCAGTGGTGTAGGTGGAGTTAAGGATGGGTACCACTACTTCCAAATTTGCAAAAAACATATTCTATTTGACATGCATCCCCCAAAATGAGTAAGCTGAGTAATAATTCCTCTTGTTGGATATTACTCAATGAAACCTAAGATAAAGTCAGGTAGGGCACCTGTTATGTCAATACTCCTGAAAACACTTACACTATATCTCCTAATCTTAGTTTTCTCTTTGGTGTTGGATTCAAGATCACGTAGGAAATTACATCCTGGTCTTCATCAACACCTGTAATAAAATTAAACAAACTAAATAATGAACAAAATCCGGACTAAAACAGTGTTGCTTAAGTGTACTATTTTTTTTCATTCCTAACATCTAGTAACTATCCATAAAATTTAAATGAAATTGTCTCATATTTTCTTTTAAATAAATTTTCCAGCCCTAGGACTCATTTAAAATAAAACTGCAAGCACCCACAACCCAATAAAATTTGTGACCATGCACAGTTCATATTAAATAGTTTTGTACACCTATAGCCTACTTAAAATTACAATTCTGAACATCTGCACATCATGAATAAACCATATTTATCGCTATTTTGCAGTATTTTCCTTTGATCTTTGTGTGCGGTATTATTCCATCTCACTCAACTAGTGTGAGCTGGGCCCATCTCAGCTCGCTGTCAAGACGTCCTCAAGTAAACACTGTGAGGTCACAATTTTATAAAACAGCGATAAACAAATTATTTACATTTTATGAACTTGATGCACTCGTCATCTCATCTCAGGGCTGTTTCCCTTCGATGAGATATTGACGAGAAAACGCATCTCGTTCCAAAAAACATTAATAATCTATAAATATTAACCTCTGGACATTAAACATCAATCAATCAATCAAGAAAAATCTGCATTCTGGACAAATTTACAACAAACAGAGTTATCTCTTCAGTACTCCAATTCCTTTCTGTGGACCATAGTGGATCAAGTTTGGAGAGTGACAGGCTCCTTTCAAATACAGATGCCTTGTAGTTTTAAAAAAAGAGGGCATACTTATCCTATTCAATGGGAAAGCCTACATTTTCCAATTCTCCATACTTTCCAGTAGCAGTCAATTTTTTCACCATTTTCTTTCTCCTATTTAACACAGTGATTTATTATTTGTTACTTTGTTGTAGTCTTGAATATTTCCAATGTACTTCTTGCTGGATGTTAAACAATCATTAAATCAACCTTTCTGATACTTACTGTAGTCGTTTGGGTTCATTCCCAAATTTTTAAGTCTTTTCCTTATGAGATCTCCTATGTCAGAATGTTCCGTATCTTTACCAAGGAATGGTTGTTTTGGGAATGATGGTCTTACGGTCTTCCTTCTAAAAGCATTGCTATTTGAGTTGTTATTTCGCTCCTTTCCATCCTGTGGAAAATATATTATTTTACCTATTTACTTAATGCTTGCAAACTAAAGATGAAGGTTATAACAAACACCAAATATTGTCATCCTATCATGCATTGTTATAGAGGAACTGCGCTAGCCCAAAAACTTTAATGTAGTCACTGGCCTGTGAAATTGAGGTCAAGTTAGGCATACTAGACATGCATGTGCTAGTCATCACCAACCTATATACCAAATATTGTCATCCTACAATGTATGGTTACAGAGGAACAGTGCGCCAATAAAAAAAACTTAAACACAGTCACAGGACTGTAAAATTGAGGTCAAGGTCAGGTGACAGTTGACTGACTGTCAAGTACTCATCATAAGCATCTATTGAACCAAATTTGATGGACCTAGGGCTTAAAATTACAAAGTTATAAAGCAAAATGTCAAGTGTTTATGGATTCCCATATAAATGTATCACCTCCTGTGACTATCGTTGCATGCGAGACAAAAACTGCAATACTTAGACTATAGTTCCATTAATAAAACCTCATATTAGGATAATAAATTGAACCAAATTTGATGGACCTAGGGCTTAATTTATAAAGCAAAATGTCAAGTGTTTATGGATTCCCATATAAATGTATCACCTCCTGTGACTATCGTCGCATGCGAGACAAAAACTGCAATACTTAGACTATAGTTCGATTAATAAAACCTCATATAGGATAATAAATTGCACAGAGTGAATATTGAAAATATTATCATGAGTTCTGCAGAATGCATCAGATGAAACATGTTTCATGAATAAATGTAATTTTAAACGAGTTTCAGCAAGTGATATTTTCAAGATCCACGATGCAAAATTATTCAAAGGCGGATAGGAACTTTGTTTACATCACTTTAATTGCTTATGATGTTGTAAAGAATACATTGTGAAGACATTTCCATGGATTGAAAACTTTTAATTTATTTTCCATATGTGAATAACTGGAATTTAATTTACTGGGAAATCTGGGTATTTCATTACTGTCTATGTAACAATTTTTATCAGAAAACATATCAACTTCCTGTAAGAAAAACCAATAACTTCAACCTTTTTTCATATGGACAGAATTTAACTGCTGTAAATAATGTCTTGAGCTGTAAGATCATTGTAAAAGTCCCACAACAAAGAAAATGATAATTTTATTTTAAGGCTCGATGAAAACACTTTAAAATTATTCTTTTCTGAATTATTAAAAAAACCCTACAATTTTTAGTTCAAAGTAGAAAATTGTAAATTCCAATAAAACAAAGTACTAGTAACCCCTAGTAACCAAAATAACCCCGAAGACTACAAGAAACTGAATATCACCTTTTCTGTTAATTAGTTATCAAAAAAATATACAATTAACATAATTATAAAAGAAATATAAATTATGTATGGTGCTATATTATAAGCACAAAACAGTCTTATACCTGTCAAAAGTAGTTCAACAAAATGGCTGTCTAAATTATTTGGTCTTTGTTTTGTATTATCAAAACTCTGTCCTTTGATTGGCTATTTCTACAGTTAAATGACAGGTTGTAAAAAGGGAAAATACTCTAGAATGATTGATTGATTGATTAATGGTGTTTAACGCCCGAGCAGCAATATTTCAGCTATATTCAGGCGAACTCTAGAATGATATGGAGACAAGGTAATACAGAGTGAAATAGCTTTAGAATGCAATGCATTTCCAGAAAAAAACTTTCTGTTATGACAATAAACAAAGGCATTTCAAATCTTATTCAATAACAAAAGCAGCCATTTTGAAGAACTATTTTTTCTCTCCTTGGGTGTAATAAAAAAAGACAAGTTAAAACTACAATTCATTATAACATCAGTAGTGGAAGCAATTTGTGAGCAAAGCCTGGGACTTTTATAGGTTCCTGGCAAAGCTAAGGAAAGTTATTGCATTATATGAATTAAAAATTTATAATATGATATAATTAGATTTGGTTTCATTTATTCTAAGAGCTGTAACAGAAAATAACACTATGGGGTCTTTGAAGGCATGCATTTTTGTACAATTTTTTACCTACATCCTGGTGACCAGTTGAAAGCAACAGAAACAAGAAAATGTGTCTCCGTGATTCTCACTTAGTACATATTAGAAAACAGCTCCGGTTTTTTTAGTTCATTCAAGCATGAAATATTTGAAACCGCAGACAGAAATTTGCCAATGAAGAGATTTTATCATGTTGTAACCGTTCTTAGTATCATGATGATTTGATGTCAAAACGCCGTAGTAAACATGAGGTGGGGTGGACCAACAGACAGAAAATCTACGTCTCTTAACTTTCGATGGCGGGACATGAAAACCATATCTTAAAGAGGAAAAGTCAAATCATGGTAAAATTACTGGCCAAACATATCACACCAGGTGGCAAGTTTCCTTGCAACAGTACAAAATGGTGCATAAATTAACACCCGAGAATAGACAAATTATTGTGACCTATACAGGGAGACAGATGACCAAATATTTCTTCTTTGTTACCTGCATGGATCCTAAGGAAAGCAAAACAATAATTTATGGTAAATAGCATAACAAGTGGCCTTCAAATTAAAAGCCCCATAGAAATATTTTAGAAACAGCTCTTATAATTGTTAATCTAATCTACCAGAACACCTAAAAACTATATTTTTGAAGTGGTTGCCATGGCTTTCTACTGTTGTGATGTTAGTGGTGCATTATGGGATGTGGGTTGCTGGTTTAATGGAAACTGTATATTTGCTATCTGATTCTAATATTATATAGAATTTTTTGTTGAAACTGTTTAAACAGAATTTGATGTGAGAAAGCACTTATTACCATTAAATCTCTATTAAAATACATGCCAAAATAAATACACATACACAAATGTGTTACTGACCAATCAAAATTGATAAAAATAATTGTTATTTCAATTGTCTCAGAATTAAAATGTGAACTCCTTTAATATCATTATAAGAAATTTAAACAAAAAAATGGAATTATTATAAAGGAATTTAAATGTACTGCTGATGACAAGGGAGGTAACCCTAACTGGACTCTTGAGTGTTAGTGTATGTGCAAATATCGTACCAAATGAAATAGCGTCCGTAAGGATTGTGGTTGGTTGTTAAAAAGTACCTACAATTTAAATATATACAAGTATCTACAAGTGCACAAAACAAAATACAAGTTTCTACAAGTGAAAAAGACAAAAGGCCATCATACAGTAATCAGAGAATTAGCTAATTAATTAAAATTATAAATTTAAGATGATCAATACATGAGTGAATACAAAATTCTATTTATAGTAAGACTTGAGTGTTAAGTCTGTTTTAGTTCCTGTTTTACAGATACTAATGCTACACTAGCTCACCGCGCTAATATACCGAACCTACCAATTGTGAAATGTCCATGAAATCATTACCAAAAGTTACTGTCTAGAAAAATATAAATGAAATATTTTAAGTTGTTCAAGATGAAATAATATCTCAATTAAAATACAATTGTATAAATATTGAAATAAAAAATTGTATTTTAAGCTTTCCAATACACCTTTGTTATTTTTCTGGTAATCTGGAGATGAAACAACATCTGTAGGGTTTTTGAATTTTCAAAATAATCTATTTCAAATTGAATGTTTATAGTGTAACAATGTTTCTTAACAAAAATAAAATCAAGTCATTTTCTGACAAAATTATCATTATAATTATAACAAGTGTGGACACAGAAAAACGTCTCGCCTGCATTCCGCATCAGTAACGAAAATAAATTTCGTCATAAGCATTACGTAAATAGCATTAAATATCAGCAGCGGCCTGTATACAAAATATTGTCACCATACCCTGCATAGTTACAGGGGAACAGCCGTAACCCAAAAACTTTAATGTAGTCGCTGGACCATGAAATTGAGGTCAAGGTCAGGTGACACCTACCAGACAGTCATGTACTAGTCATCAGCAACCTATACACCAAATATTGTCATCCTACCATGCGTAGTTACAGAGGAACTGTCGTAACCCAAAAACTTTAACGTAGTCGCTGGACCGTGAAATTGAGGTCAAGATCAGGTGACACCTACCAGACAGTCATGTACTAGTCATCAGCAACCTATACACCAAATATTGTCATCCTACCATGCGTAGTTACAGAGGAACTGTCGTAACCCAAAAACTTTAACGTAGTCGCTGGACCGTGAAATTGAGGTCAAGATCAGGTGACACCTACCAGACAGTCATGTACTAGTCATCAGCAACCTATACACCAAATATTGTCATCCTACCATGCATAGTTACAGAGGAACTGTCGTAACCCAAAAACTTTAACGTAGTCGCTGGACCGTGAAATTGAGGTCAAGGTCAGGTGACACCTACCAGACAGTCATGTACTAGTCATCAGCAATCTATACACCAAATATTGTCATCCTACCATGCGTAGTTACAGAGGAACTGTCATAACCCCAAAACTTTAACGTAGTCGCTGGACCGTGAAATTGAGGTCAAGGTCAGGTGACACCTACCAGACAGTCATGTACTAGTCATCAGCAACCTATACACCAAATATTGTCATCCTACCATGCATAGTTACAGAGGAACTGTCGTAACCCAAAAACTTTAACGTAGTCGCTGGACCGTGAAATTGAGGTCAAGGTCAGGTGACACCTACCAGACAGTCATGTACTAGTCATCAGCAATCTATACACCAAATATTGTCATCCTACCATGCGTAGTTACAGAGGAACTGTCATAACCCCAAAACTTTAACGTAGTCGCTGGACCGTGAAATTGAGGTCAAGGTCAGGTGACACCTACCAGACAGTCATGTACTAGTCATCAGCAACCTATACACCAAATATTGTCATCCTACCATGCGTAGTTACAGAGGAACTGTCGTAACCCAAAAACTTTAACGTAGTCGCTGGACCGTGAAATTGAGGTCAAGGTCAGGTGACACCTAACAGACAGTCATGTACTAGTCATCAGCAACCTATACACCAAATATTGTCATCCTACCATGCGTAGTTACAGAGGAACTGTCGTAACCCAAAAACTTTAACGTAGTCACTGGACCGTGAAATTGAGGTCAAGGTCAGGTGACAGGTGACTGACTGGCAAGTACTCATCATAAGCTACCTCTGGACCAAATTTGATGGACCTAGGGCTTAGGCTTACAAAGATATGAAGCAAGATGTCAAGTGTTTACGCCGCCGCCGCCGGATTCCCATACATATGTCTCGCCTCCAGCGACTTTCGTCGCAGGCGAGACAAAAACTTAGAGTAAGGTTGCTCCACATCTAATGTTTATATGCAGTTTAAAGCAATCATAATATGGGAATGACTGGGATTGAAAATGTTCCTACAATTATATTTTTTCTCCTAGATGCAATTGGTGTATTTATCATTAACAAACTAACTAATATGGCTGATTTCAGCAGGTCTGTGAAACATCAACACAAAACTACAAAACATTAATGCATGCATGTTAATTTGTAGACTGTACTGTTCTAATAACAATTATGTGTCACCCAAGGAAGGCACGCTGTGATATGGGGGACAGACATAATCGCTTCCATTCAATTTTTCATAGGCAGACAAAATTATTCCCGTAATATTTTATGGTGGACAAAATCACTACTATAATATTTCTAGGGCAGAAAGAATTCAACTACTTTATAATTTACAAAAATATGTAAATAAGAAATTATTACTTTAAAGAGTTCAAATTGATTAATAAACTGATTAATTAAATAGACTAACTAAATAGAATAACTGTAAAATATTTGACCTCATTTATTTATTTAATTTTTCTTTATTGAGCAGACAACAGGATTGATTAAACTTGTATCACATGGGCTGTCAGCACTGAGGTTGCAGGTTCGAGTGTCACTGTGGACAGGGTGTACTCGACTCCAATCTTAATTGATAAGGATTGCCAGTTTTCCTACTGACAGTCAGGAGTTCTGCTCAAGAAGGTGGTGCCCGTAAGATCAATTAGTGTATCCATACCAAGCAAGTAAATGTCTTCAATGCAGCTTCCCAACTTGAGGATTCTCACTGCAGGCAGGGTGTACTCGACTCCAATCTTAATTGACAAGGATTGCCAGTTTTCCTACTGCAGGTCGGGGGTTTTCTCCGGGTACTCCGGCTTCCTCCCCCAATAAAAACTGGACGCCATGATATAGCTGAAAAATTGCTGAAAGTGGCGTTAAACACCATCAAACAAACAAAAACAATCCCAACTTGAGACCAAGGATTATGCAAAAAATAAAAGATATTTCGAATAAAACAATAAAATTGAATGTTTCGTTTTTAATAAGGTAAATATTTCAGAATTTTCTGTGTATGTACGAGTTTTAACCAAGTGAACACAATTAAAATGTTACATTATTCAAATCTGAGGATTTTGTCAGCCTTTGCAAATAATTGGGGGGGGGGGGGGAGAATTATGTCAGTGTTGGAAATATTACTTGAAGATTTTGTCTGCCATTGAAAAATATGGTAGGGAATTTGTCCATATAAATTAAACTGCATGGAAGGGATTTTGTCCTATACTACTAGGATCATAAAGGGAGCTAAATCTTTGTCCTTATGGAATATGGAAAAATCATCAAATTTTTGTAGATACATGTTTAATTTTAAAATCTGGAACTTAACACAGTGCAGAGTGCAAGTAATAGTCTACACAACTCCAATTAGAGCTTCCATTGATCACATGGTCTGTCAACACTGATATTGTGGGTTGGTTCGAGTATCTCACTGCAGGCAGAGTGCCCTCGAATCCAATCTTAATTGACAAGAATTGCTACCGGTATAGATTTCTTACCAATGGTTGGGAGTTTTCTCACAGTATTCTGGCTTCCTCCCCAAATAAAAACTGGACACCATGATATAGCTAAAAAATTGCTGAAAGTGGCATTAAACAACAAACTATTATAACGAAATTAAACTTATTCCAAGTGACACAATGCAGTTAAGTCTGGACTACCAGAAATAATGACCAAAGTACAGAAACATTACTGCTCCCCTTAATTTCCACATAAGAACTGCTCCTCCTGAAATTGACATAATTGAGCACATAAAGTGAAGGCCTCATCTTTGAATTTTGAAAATTTAATTCAATATTTACAAGAGGATTGTGAGTTAAAGCCAGACTATTGGAAAGTTGTGGTAAACCATGACCTTGTAGTTGACCCTGACCTTAATGGATAAGTCTGCCATGTGTCCTGCCCAGGATAAGAGATTCTGACTGGGTAGTATCCTTCCCCAAATACAACCGTAATGAACAAGCTAAAAGATTGCATGGTGTTAAATATCAAATAAATAAGTAAACAACAGGCTAATAATAAGTGTGTTCAAGTAAAAGATAAGGTACACATGGTAGTTCTGCAGTGTTAATTTCCAAAAAAAGTCGTAAATGTAAAATACATCATAAGTGCTGACGTCACTATGCATCCCCTTTGATTTTCCGCCACTTACGATAGATGTTACACTTACTACTTTTTTTAAAATCAACTCCTGTTCTGAAGCTTAGTACTACAATCCCACATGGCAACGTCAAAGTGGTTTCCATGGATATTATATGTTTTATTAGAAAGCTTTCACCAATTGTACACATAAATAGATGCACATTCCTTAATATCTCAAACTTTGTTGTTTTTAATATATATTTAATTTAGTCTCTAGTTTTGCAGCACATATTTAATTTCTTAAAAACTATTACAACTCTACTGACTTAATTCTGTCTTTTATTCATGAAGAAAAAAATGGATTTATAATCTGTCTTTTATCTATAAAGAAAAACATGGGTTTCTTTTATCAATTAAGAAAAACGTTGGTTTAGAATTTCTCTTTCATCCTTACAGAAAAACACACAGATTTATACTAGAAGTGATTTTTTTTTACCCATCTGTCAGAATTTCAAATCATTCCTCCAAAAATACTTTTACAAAAAACAAAAATCAAAAATACAAAATCTGCTTTTATCCATAAAGAAAAAATACTCAAGTTGTTTACTCTCCTCCTTTTGTTACTCAATTTGTTTAAGTTACCAATTTCAAGGTCTATTAAATTATTGTTGTTTAGAAAATGAAGCTTAGTAAGTGATATTAATAAAACAAGAAAAGTGCTCGACTACTGATATAGTGAATAAAGTTGTAAACAAATTATTTATGAAATGATTTGTTTTTAGTTTGGAAAGAAAAGGAATGCATCAAAAACATCAATAAACAAATAAACAAATAAACCTGCAATAACAAATATGAAAATTCAATACTCATGAATGATTTTGTTACTTACAAGGAAAAAAGTGAATTTTTATGGCTAACAAAAAATTATGTTGATTAAAAATCATCAGTTACGAGATCAAAAATAACAAAACTTTACTGTTACCCTATGTTTTGTTTATGATCAGATTATATTTTAATTTCTTTAATAAACTCTAAAGCTGAACAACATTGTTCATTTTGCAAAAATATTCAATAGCTGAGCAATGTTGTCCGCTTCAAATGTAACATGGTATTTCACTGCGTGACTGTTTGTTGACATCATAATTATATAAAATTGATGAGTTTATTATACATGTATTCTCCGCAAACAACAAATGACGACACTAAAAATTGTGAATTGCGAATATTTTTTGATTGCTTGTTAGATATTGTTTTTGTTATTTCTTTTTATTGATCTTAAATAAAAGAATTATTTTCAATTGCTGGTTAGATTATTGGATATAGACGACTTTAGATGAGTTTATGCGGTACATAAAATTCTCACGGTATATTAGGGTAAACTGACCAAAGTTGTCTTATCTAATAATCTAACCAGTAATTGAAAACAATCATTAAATATCCTTCTCATATGTTAAGTACAATCTCTGGTCTACAGTCGTAATACAATTAATTATATGCAGGGGCGTAGTTGCCATTAGAGACCAAAGGAAATAGTTGCAGAACTGTAGCCCTATAGGTACTTTGCCTATTTTTTTTTATTTGGCGGACTGCCATAAAAACAAAAATAGTATAAGGCGCTAGAATGTTACAGTTCCACTTCACTTAGGCATGTGTCTACACATATATTATTCCACACAAGAAAAATTATAAAAACTAAATTTATAACAAATAGAAAATTAATGATTTCACATCATTTTTGCCATTGTTAGTTATCATTATTATATAAATGACCACCAAAGTGTTCAATGTCTTCTTCATGTTGTTAATTTAATATGCAGTAAAAAAGAGGACAAACTCTACTCATTAAGTTTGAATGCACTTTTTTAAAGACTTTCTGCATATAATATTTATGAAAATTCCTACTCAAGAGACCCAGAATTTTTTTTTAATTCCAGATTGTCGCCCAGGGGTCTCAATCATGCAATCCATGTTCTGCTTGGGAGCATCACCCCATGAATCTTTGTTAAGCACCCCGTAGACCCCTTAATATACTTTGTTCCTATACTTCAAAATACTACGCCCCTGATGTGTTTACATAAATATATAAGTGATTAGGTTTCTTTCGTTAGTCTTCCTTATTTCATAAAATATGATTAAATCCGAGTATATAGGTGATTACTTCATTCTGTTCTCTAGTAAAGAAATACTGGAAGTACATAACATAATTATATCAATACTATTTTTTTAATACTTAGTAGGTGTTTCGAGATTCTGAGTAGCCTTTTTACAACCCCCAACCCTGCTTACACAAATACAATATAAATATATTTTAAATATATTATATATTTAATAGAACAAAAATTCCAACCATACTCATACCCCAAAAATGATGTTATATTTACCCAAACTGGAACAGAGATTGTCCCACTGCAGTCATTTGTTTATTTTTGTAATAGAAAAACATTTGAATATTCAAGTAGATTTTCTATCAAGAAAAAAAAATTATTTTAAATACAAATGACAAATACAACCCCAAATACTTTGATGCCATTTAAAAAACTGTAAATTCAGAAATTATTTGTGAGTTCGAATTGTGGACAGGAACACAAGTAAAATTATTGTGTGTATGAATCGTGGACAGAAATGCAAGTTAAATTATTGTTGAGACGTGCTCAGAAATGCAATTTAAGAAAATGAGATACAGGGAACAATTTCATTATAACCTATTTTTTTAAGGTTTGAAATGTAAGCTTTTATGATTGAAAATCATATCCTGTCCCATTATTTGCAATGCATTTCTGAATTTAAACTACAGATATTTAATTAAATTTGTTTGCCACTATCAGTTTTTTTAAAACCATTATCCATAAAAAACCAGTTTTTATTGTTTTTGTGTGTGTGTAACTTTGTTATCGTCCCATGACACATTTGTAACTCTTTATATCACCTATCAAAGTGCTGCTGTACAGGATGATTTCAGAATGAGGCTAATATGTAGTTTATCATTAAATTAAAAAAAACTAATTAAAAAGATACAACTAATTGTTGCATATTTCATATTTATTTTACTTACATTACTTTGGTTCTGTGACTTTTCTGTTCTATAAATAGCAAATGGGATTTCCCCTGTAGTTGAAGCTACTCCATGATAAAGTTCACCATACGTCGGAAATTGAGCAAGTGTCATTCCTTTCACTCTTATCTAAAAAAGAACAGAGGTTTCCTGTATTTACTACCATATAAGCAACCAGCAATGTCCTGTCCCAGTACCATATAAATTTCTTTTCTGAGAATTTATTTATTCTCAATTTCATCCAATCAAAACTTGATTGTTTGTTTAAATGCTGTGTAATGCCATTTTTGGCAATTTTTCTGCTATGGATATCATGGCATCCAGTTTTTATTTTGGGACAAAGCCAAATACCCAGAGAAAACCTAAGACATTCAGTAGGAAAACTGGCAATCTTTGTCAATTAGGATTGGAGTCGAGCGTACACTGCCCGCAGTGAGACTCGAACCCACAACCTCAGTGTTGACAGACCACATGATCAATAATGAAAGAACTACCAGACAACTTAGAATAAATGAATTAATGTCAGGGGTGATATATAATAAGCTGTCTATGCAAAATCTTCAACATATAGTGCTTTAATGTGGAATGCCAGTTTTTCTGTCAAAGGTCAAAAGTTTATTCCAATTCTCTGGAATGCCAGATTTCCTGTCAAAGGGTTATTCCAATTTCTCTTCCAAAACAACAAAAAAAAAATAGCTACAAAATTTAAAAAAGCAATTAGAGTAAAATTCCATTCAAACACAATTGCCTGTACATCATATGTTTGTCTGGTGTTTAATGCCACTTTCATCAATTTTTCAGCTATATTATGCTTCCCAGTTATTTTTGGGGAGGAAGCCAGAGTACTAGTTGAAAACCACTGACCTACAGTAGGTAAACTGGCCATCCTTGTCAATTCAAATTTGATTCGAGCACACCCTGCCCGCAGTAGGGCTTCAAGTGACAACCTCAGTGTTGACAGGTCAAGGAATCAATCATAGGCATAGCAGCCAGTACGGCAGTACAGCGTCTGCTGTAACAATAACTTTTGCAGGTACTGCATGCCATACCAATAATTTTCAGAAATTACAAAAAAAATAAAATATTGCACACGAAACAATCTTTTAAGACCTGAGATTAAGTGCTATGAAATCGCCACAATGCCTAAACCCCCTGCCGTAAAGCCACCTCTGCAAGTTGCGCGATCCTGATTAGCATTCCACCATACCATATCAAATGTGATGCTACGCCTCTGTCAATATTTGACTAACTACCTTAACAGCTCAGCCACTGAGGCCCCCACATCATATGAAATAATATCTGAACGCATGAATGTTTTGTATGATAAAATGGTCATTTCAGACTGAAATAATGATAAAATGATAAACCTACACTAGACAAATGTCCAGAATTTTCTTCTGCATCAATCCCTAGTAACAGTCTGACGAATGTGATCAAATAGCCCTTTACAAATGTCTGAAAAATGAGATGAAAATAAGGATATATATATATAAAGTCTAAAGGAAGCTACCAACCAATACACTTACTAAGTATCGGATCCCCAACATGACGATACAGCATAAACAAAAAAAATAATATATAAGTCTAGAGAATTATGCAACGATACAAATATAAAGATGTTTCTACTATAAAATAATTATATTAATAAATATGACAAAATTTTCGACCAACTGATGGCCTTCTTCAGTGTCAATATCAATCTATAATAAACGATAAAATTTGGATGTTGGTACATCAGCATCCGGTAGTGATGTGGATCTGATTTTATTGATCTTGAACTTTCTCGAATCACATCTATCAGTCATTACATAAGGGAGTACTGTACAGTTGTATAAACCATCTTATCTTTAACTTCTTGATATTCATGAATTTATTATTTATAATTTGAATGATATTTATTGTTTTTTGTTTATTCCATTGGGGTGTACAGAGCAGAGCTCTTTGATCCAGAATCTCTCTCGGGCCTCCCGTTCAGAGTCTTGCCACTTGCAGTTTTGCTCGATAATTAGGATTTTTATGTGATCAAAATCCTTTGGAGTGTGGTCGGGCAGTCTGAAGTGTTGGCTTACGGGCAGAAACTGTTTCTTAGTTAGGTCACTTCTTAGTTATATATAATGAATTTGTTGTTTATTACAGCATGTCAGTGCTTGGCATGTACAGGATTAAATGCAGACTAATTATAGTTTTGTAGCCTTTTCACTACACTCTCAAGGAGTAATTCTTGGAAATCCTGCTTTCAGCATTCAAAACATCAGAAAACCTTTTTTGTCCAATGCACATATCAATGCACTCATCTTTTCTTATTAAATCATCAAATAAAAATGCCTGATACAAGAATGTTGCTATGGTAACATAACACCCATCTTTTTTTACTTTCTGGCTTCTAGCATTCTGATTGGGTGTCATATATTAAACAATGGAGAGTTATAGGATATTATGATGTGAAAGTTGTTGGTTTATGGAAAACATTGGTACATTGATGTGCTTTTGGGAAAAAACATGTAATCTTCCTCTTGTGATAGAAAATTTTCATGTCATTGCGCTCCTTCTGCTGTTCCACGTGCCAAAAGACACAAAATTTCTATCGCCAATCTTTTCAAAAGAAGAATATGTAAGAACATATCATTGCTAGTATTTGAATGTTGAAAATGGAACCTAAAGTTGTCATTCGTAGATTTGGGATTTTCCAATGTTAATGAAACATATTTTGTTTGTGATTTTCTGAATCTTTATATACCTGATATTTTGTTTGTTTGAATTATGTTTGATGCCACTTTCAGCAATTTTACAGCCATATCATGGTGTCCAGTTGCAGGAGGAACATACCTGATATAGCAAACTGTCTAACATACTGGCACTAAACACTTGTCCTGAGGCAAACGGTAGTCTAAAGATATGTGATAAATGGGAATTCATTCCTCCTCCCAGCTTCTGAAATAAAAAAAACCCCGCAAAATTATATCCAGAAGATTAACAAGTAATTCGTAGAAAAACTGAATCTGTTAACTGACACAAAAAATCTGTAGAGTGCAGAGAGATTTGTTGATAGTATAATTCCTTTATCATAAAAAAACAAATAATATAATTCATAATATTTCTATTTAAACTAGATATAAGTGAGATGGTATCCATCTCTATGGGCCCTGCTGACCCTGAGGTCAAAGTTCAAGATCAAAATGCACTGAACCTCACCTTTTCTAAACGTGCGACATACTGGTTGTACTCATTGTCAGCCTGGAACTGCATGAATCTAATGTTGTTTGACTGACTAAGTTCTGTAATAATGTTTGTATGTGGAAATAACCTACAAAATAAATCAAAAGTCAGCAACCAGAGGTCCCTGTATTGCCAGCCACACAAATAATTTTATGATACAATTTGTAAGTTTAATGCCTGCTTCATCACAGGCAAAATGCCACAAACTGATGGTTTCCATTTATTTACAAACTAATTATTGACATAGATTTTTCTTCACAGAAATGAAAGATTACAACACAAGATATATTGAATCTAACACTAGTGAAGATGAAAACAAAGAAATCTCAGACACCCAATGGGAGAAATTTCTATATTAGTGGACAGTGTCATGCCTGATCGAAAACCAACAGAAATCTTTTCAATTCACTGGTGTCTGAGATTTATTTTAGGAAACAGTTATGGAAGTTTACTAATAGATGAACAAATGCTTCAAAGTAATGGTTATGACAAACACTAACTTTCAGTCAGGGGAGATAACTGAATACTACCACGCTTACCCTAGTAGCTACAGTAACATGTAAAGTCACGCCTGTCACATTAGCTTCATTGTTTAAATTATAAAAATCTTACTTAAGTATGGTCTGTACAGCTACAATTGTTTGTGAGTCCACCATTGTCTCCTCCACTTCACCAAAAGCACCCTTATTGACAATAACAAAATGGCTGACTTTGTGTATCCCTGCCATCAGTAGATCGTCAATACTGGAATATATGTTATACAGTAATTCATAAACCAGTGGTAACTAATGTTTTGTCACTATATGCTTGTAAACAAATGATTTTCATAGCATGACGAACCTATATTTTGCAAAAAAATTTTAGTTGATATATTAAAGAAATTAAAAAAGACCAGAAAATTAAGGAACTGAAATAAAAAAAAACCAAAATATTAAGATGTCATAATGTATGATACCAATTTATAAATACTAGCGATATCAGTAAAATTCAGATGCTCTCTGAAGTACACAATTGATAATAAAAGAGCCGTACAAAACATTCCACTATTTTGTTGGGAGATATATAGCAATATATGGGTTAATGTGATATTATATCATAGTATGATGTTCAAATATCGCAATATATATGGTTTGAATTAGATAATGTTAAAGTAAATGATAAACAAAAACAAACAGAAATATTTGTTATATTTATGTTTTATTTATTATATTTACTATATCACCTGGTACCTTTACTATACACAAAAGTTTGAAGTAAATTCATGCAGTGGTTTTCAAGCTATTTTCGGACAAGAAAAATAGAGCAAGGCAGATAGCGACAACATAATGTAGGAAGAGTTATGGTTCTTGAGCCAAGCACTTGTTATCATCAGGTACCATTATATTAAGTTTGAAGAAAATCCATCCAGCAGTTTTTAAGTTTTTTTTCAAAACATGCACTGCTGACAAATTTACGAAAAAAAAATTGCAATAGAAAACTTACTTGGTAATCTTGCCTTTCATCCAATATACCATTGGATACTCACATATTGTTTCTAGGAATAAATCTTCTGGTCTGAAATGATTGGTTGAAGTTAAATGCCTAGTTAACCGGTTTATAGGAAAAGAACAACACCACAAACCACGAGTCAAGTAGGTGGCATCCATATGTCATTCTTAAATACAGTGGATTCATTATTATTTGTGATGTATTAATTTTCGTTGATTTTGTGGGACTGGAAATTAAATATCATTACACATTGAACACCCTTTTCCAGTTGCTCCCTATGTGAAAAACATCAAATTTTTTAACATTGAAATTAGAAAATTTTCTAATACCATGAAAATTAATAAACAAAATTGAATTAATTAACAGTATAGAATTTTCAACAAAAAATGTGGTTTCTTTCTGCCAGGCGCATAACTCTGCAAGAGTGTGATCGTAACTGTTTGTATGACTTACTCATTTTCCAGCAGTAACACTATAGGACTTAACAGATGCATGCTGATATAATGTGATCGTAGCGGTACTAGGAAGTTATGAATCCCACCAGACGCCTGATGTGCACTCATAATAATCAGCTGGTTCTTCCATCGGGAATCCTTAGCATTTTTATATGTACAGTGACTACAGTCCTGAAAATAAACATTGGCTGAATTACTTTCAAATTAAATAAACTATTTAACAATCTGCAGAAACAAGATATTTTGGATCTTTGGTACCAGTGGATTATCAGATTTTTCCAATCGAAATAGTTAAATTTTCATAATTTAACAAACAAGATTGAAGAAATCCCATAATTAGAGTACTAAAAAGAAAATTCTGCTTTTTTTTCATGACGTCAATAATTCTTATGACATTATTATTGCAACTTATAAACTACTGAGAAACACATTTTCGCTAGTGATGAGAACTATTTTTTCACACTGGTCAAGCAGTTTGAATATTATGCAAAAATTTGAGAAAATGATTACTATAGCCTACAATATTCGACTACAACTAAGATTCCACACTACTGCTCAAATGGAAAAGCTCAGACTACATTAGCATGTGTAAATGGCAATTTATTTAATTCAGGAGAATTGATACTTCCAATTAACCAGATTTTCTCCAACAATAAATCCAGTGTCCAATGAAAAACAAGTTCCAAAAGAGTACAAAAGGCATATAGAGAAAATTACATATCACAAGTGTGGACACAGAAAGATGTCTCGCCTGAATTCCGCATCAGTAACAAAAAAAAATTTCGTCATAAGCATTACGTAATAGCATTAAATATCAGCAGTGGCCTGTATACAAAATATTGTTACCATACCATGCATAGTTACAGGGGAACAGCCGTAACCCAAAAACTTTATCGTAGTCGCTGGACCATGAAATTGAGGTCAAGGTAAGGTGACACCTACCAGACAGTCATGTACTAGTCATCCGCAACCTATACACCAAATATTGTCATCCTACCATGCGTAGTTACAGAGGAACTGTCGTAACCCCAAAACTTCAACGTAGTTGCTGGACCGTGAAATTGAGGTCAAGGTCAGGTGACACCTACCAGACAGTCATGTACTAGTCATCAGCAACCTATACACCAAATATTGTCATCCTACCATGCGTAGTTACAGAGGAATTGTCGTAACCCAAAAACTTTAACGTAGTGGCTGGACCATGAAATTGAGGTCAAGGTCAGGTGACAGGTGACTGACTGGCAAGTAATCATCATATGCTACCTCTGGACCAAATTTGATGGACCTAGGGCTTGGGTTTACAAATATATGAAGCAAGATGTCAAGTGTTTACGCTGCCGTCGCCGCGGCAGCCACCGTATTCCCATACATATGTCTCGCCTCCGGCGACTTTCGTCGCAGGCGAGACAAAAATCAGTATCATGCGGGGATACCAATATCAACTAGGGGGCCAAAATATCAGTTTGTGACATATGCACAAATAAATTTATTATTTTCTAATGACAATATGTATCTTGTGTTTATTCTGCTTTCAAGCAAATCCAGGCTTTCTGCCATTTTTAAAAATGACAGTTGATGAAAATACAAAGCTTTTGCTGTTTAAATAAGGTTTGGGAATCCAGGGGACCATATGGAGCGAGTGACCATAAATCACAAAACCCATATGCAGTCAGTGACCATATACTGTGGTTTCATTTTTATTCGTGGGGTATCAATTTTCGTCGTTTTCGTGGGTGGGGACAAACCACGAAATTAACAATTCAACGAATAATGACCTACAGAAATCTATAATGATGGTAAGCCGACATGAGAACCTGCTATGGGACAGTTGTTACCTGGATAATGACGACTGATGTTCAAGGTGCATCGTTATATTGATGTTTTCGATAGATATGACAATTTAGATTTAAGAACAACTTCATTGTGTTTATGACACTAAACAAAAATAATATTGATAAAAAACACATCGTTGTTATTTTTAATCATTCCATCAGTAATGAACGTAACTGTTGTGCCTTTTCGTTGTAAAGTGTTGATGTATACACAAATATTAAAGTAACTTTCTTAATTGAAATAACGATCGATAAAGCAATCTATTTTTTAACACCTTTTATACTGATTTCTATCTTTAGAAAACACTAATTATATCGTCAAGTTTATTGTCAAACAAACAAACTTAATCTTTGCCCCAGGGAATGTACGACGGATTTACAATGAACTGTTTAATTAGATTGTTTTCATAAAATGACATGTTTATTAATTATGTTTACGGATACTAATCAAATTCTTTTCAATATTGATTACTTTATGTTCCTTTAAAAATAAAACGGTCAAAATGTCGCCGCTTTCCACTACAGTACCGTTAATATCTATAAAATGTGATCAGAATTACAATTGTCACCTCCCGAGAGCGATTATGTCTTGAAAATGACATATTAGAAAATGTACAGACTAACACTGTGAATACCGACATTTTGTAAGCAACTCCCCTATCTTTCATTTTTTATTATTTTGATTCCGCAAACCACGAATTTAAGAATCCAACGAAATGTCTTTTTTCCTCCAACCACGAAAATTGATACCCACGAAAATAAATGAAACCACAGTATCACAAAACCCATACAAAGTCAGTGACCTTATATCACAAAACCCATACGCAGTCAGTGACCATATATATCATGAAACCCATACGCAGTCAGTGACCATATATATCACGAAACCTATACGCAGTCAGTGACCATATATATCATGAAACCCATATGCAGTCAGTGACCTTATATACGAAACCCATACGCAGTCAGTGACCATATATATCATGAAACCCATAGGCAGTCAGTGACCGTATATATCATGAAACCCATATGCAGTCAGTGACCGTATATATCATGAAACCCATACGCAGGCAGTGACCATATATATCATGAAACCCAAAGGCAGTCAGTGACCGTATATATCATGAAACCCATATGCAGTCAGTGACCGTATATATCATGAAACCCATACGCAGTCAGTGACCGTATATATCATGAAACCCATACGCAGTCAGTGACCGTATATATCATGAAACCCATACGCAGGCAGTGACCATATATATCATGAAACCCAAAGGCAGTCAGTGACCGTATATATCATGAAACCCATATGCAGTCAGTGACCGTATATATCATGAAACCCATACGCAGTCAGTGACCGTATATATCACGAAACCCATACGCAGTCAGTGACCATATATATCATGAAACCCATAGGCAGTCAGTGGCCGTATGAAACCCATACGCAGTCAGTGACCGTATATATCATGAAACCCATATGCAGTCAGTGACCATATATATCATGAAACCCATATGCAGTCAGTGACCGTATATATCATGAAACCCATACGCAGTCAGTGACCGTATGAAACCCAAAGGCAGTCAGTGACCGTATATATCATGAAACCCATATGCAGTCAGTGACCATATATATCATGAAACCCATACGCAGTCAGTGACCGTATGAAACCCATACGCAGTCAGTGACCGTATATATCACGAAACCCATACGCAGTCAGTGACCATATATATCATGAAACCCATACGCAGTCAGTGACCATATATATCATGAAACCCATAGGCAGTCAGTGGCCGTATATATCATGAAACCCATATGCAGTCAGTGACCGTATATATCATGAAAACCATACGCAGTCAGTGACCGTATGAAACCTATACGCAGTCAGTGACCGTATATATCACGAAACCCATACGCAGTCAGTGACCATATATATCATGAAACCCATAGGCAGTCAGTGGCCGTATATATCATGAAACCCATATGCAGTCAGTGACCGTATATATCATGAAACCCATACGCAGTCAGTGACCGTATGAAACCCATACGCAGTCAGTGACCGTATATATCACAAAACCCATACGCAGTCAGTGACCTTATATATTACAAAACAATACTGTAAATTCATGCAAGATAAAGACAATTTATTGTATTATATTCCATATAATACATACATGTAGATCAAATTAAAAAAAAAAGATTAAATATAAATTTCATTACACAACATACCTCGCCCCATTTGAGACAACATTTGGGTCGTGGATTTTTTAGTATGTGACAAAGTGTTCTTCTGTTCCCTACATACAGTGTAGTTGGTGGGGGACCAGTTGTAAACCTGCAAGAAAAAAATGCCTCTGATTGCATGATTGATCAAGGATGAAAAATAAACTTAATGTAATAATTCATTGTTTGCTTGTTTAAATGGTGTTTAACACATCAGTAATATCATAGTATCCAATTTTTATTGGGAGAGGAAAGCTGGAGTACCCAGAGAAAAACCCAGACCTTTGTGTAATATAATTTAAAATACTGAGAGTCATATGTATATGAAATTTAAATGAAAACTGCATGTTCATACTGTGCACAGTTTATCATTGTGTTGGTATAAAGGGACAAATAAATGCTTTCAAGTCAGGTCATTCCATTATACTAAAGGGTAGAATGGAAGTAAAACAATAAGGTCTTTCCATTATATTGAAGGGTAGAATGGCAGTTAAAAAATATTGGCCCGGCACCAAGAATTTTTTTTCAAGTTTTAGCTTTAGCTTTTCTTATGAGCTTATAACAACTGACTAAACTAATGTCTCACAACTATTATCCATAACTTTATATCCAAATTCTACTATAACATACCACATAGTGGTCATATATAAGG